>BFEA01000142.1:968000-981500 GCA_003427395.1 Chara braunii
GGGGGGCGGAGGGGGAAAAGGGCGGGCGGAGGCGGAGGGCGGTGGGAGGAAATGGTGGGGCAGCAAGCGGAGGTGTGGAGGGTATGGTGGGCGGAAGGGGAAAAGGGCAGGCGGAGGCGGAGGGCGGAGCGAGGAAATGGCGGGGCAGCAAGCGGAGGTGTGGGGGGTATGGCGGGCGGCGGGGAAAAAGGGCAGGCGGAGAGAGGGGCGGAGAAGGGCTGCCGGAGGCGGAGGGAGGCAGACGGGAAGGGTCAACGGACAGGGGCGGAGGAGAAGGGGCGGAGGAGAAGAGGTGGCAGAGAAGGGGTGGAAACTACGCCGGTGTAACGGGGAAGCGGACTCTCTCTCTCTCTCTCTTTCTCTCTCTCTCTCTCTCTCTCTCTCTCTCTCTCTCTCTCTCTCTCTCTCTCTCGCTCGCTCGCTCGCTTTCGATTGCACACGCATGTACACACACAGAGGGGATGAAGACAAAACTTACTCCCATCATGTAGTTGCGTCCACCGACTGCCCGTCGGACTTCAGTGGAGGGAAAGAGCCGCCCTGCAACGGTAAAAAACGCCCTGACCCTCTACACAGGTCTCTACAGATTGGAAAAAGATAGCGCAGCGTTACAGGCCGTTCACGGTCCGACGACCCAGATTGCCCCGCGATTTTAAAGTTTTAAGATCGTGGGGCAATCCAGGTCGTCGAGCCAGTAGGACCGCGAGCCAATGGGCCTGCATCGCCGCACGATCTTAAAGTTTTCTGTCCCAGTCTAAACAACCATTTTGCAATTGTTTGATGTAATAAACAGATGGTACTGCTAGTAGTAGAGACATTTTCCCTCATCTCTAGCAGCCCTTCTGCTGGCTCCTATTGGTGGGGAACAACAACTGCTGGAAAACGGGGACATTGCTTTAACAAGGTTTGCTGAGGAACATTGAGAACATAGAAGCAGGATAGCCTTCTGCCCAGCCTCGTCAGCTACCCAGCAGCCGTCAAGTTTTCCCCTAGTGCCCTAGCTTCCCTAACTACTTGTTCCTTGCCGTATCCTACTATTGTTAACCTCATATGTTTCCTCATTTGAAAAGTGTTGCAACAAACAGTTATAGTAACCGATTGCTGTAGCAGGAGATGCATCTGCTGCTGCAGCATGTGGACCAACTGCGGCAGAGGCTGCATACCTTGTCAAAAAAAAAACGAAAAAAAAAAAAAAATACTCGCACCGAATAAAATATTTGCCTCAACGACGGTGTTTTTTGTTTTGACACATAATGTTTAGTGATTTGTTTTTAATAAATTCAAATTTCAAAAAAAATGTATGAGGGTATAAATCACCCAATGAAGCCATAAGAAAAATCTTAAAAAAAAAAAAACAGTCTTGAGCCAAAAAAAAAAGAGAACAAAAAATAAATTCTCAAATATTAACTCGAAAAATGTTTTTCACATCAACATCTTGAGATACTTTTATTTTTTTTCTACTCAAGATCATGTTTTTATGTTTAGCAACTTTTATTAACTCGAAAAACAAAAAACATGAATATTAACTCTAAAAATCCCCCAAAAACTTAGGGGCATCTAGCTTAACTTAATAAATCTCACACATTTGTTTTTTGAAATAACCACACCTCAAAGTCATGTTCAGCAGACCCAGACAAAATTGTCCAGGTTCGGCCCAATTATCCGATCGGACAACCTGAACAGTAAGGGGGTTCTTGGACATCAACCTTGGTAACATAACATTACGCCTCAAGCCAAAAAAAATAAAATCATAAACAAAAATGAAAAAATTGACATATAAACAAAAACGTACCTGTTCAACGCTGTACAAATTTACACTCCAAGAAACCTTCTTGATGCGTTTGTACTTCCTGCACCCTCCGAATGTTAAGAAACTTTTTATATTTTAAAAAAAATAATTTTACTATTGAAAAATTAATTCAATGACATACTTATTGATGTAAAATTCTTCACTTGTTAAAGCATGTCGACCATTAGGAGCATTGTACTTCAAAAACTTTGGGATAACTTGAACGATATTTGTGATACTGGCAATACTAATTATCCCACATCTGACAACTTGATCATTCATTTCCCATTTTACTTTCGAGCAGCCTGATATGTCAGATCTACCTCCTTGCAAATCTGTATACCATCGAACAAAAGTCAATTCCTCATTAATATCCGCAACATATGATTGTACTTTACGTAATATTAATAAACCAGCATACCATCAGACACCATTTTCACCAAGAACAATGACATCATTATATACAGCTCTCCCATGAAAAAAAGGAACTTCCTGTGCAATATGTATGACTTTTCCTCGAATAGTTCCTTCTAATTTTGCAGCAATCGCTACGCTTCTATAAATGAAAATCAAAATATCGTCCACATGATCTATTACTTGCTGTCCGCTAAATATTCATGAAGAGAATGTAAAAATTGATCACGACAAGGGATTCTCGCAATCCATTTTGCAGTTGTTATGTTAACCTCAATCATATCTTCCAAAGTCACACCAAAACATCGTCCCTGAACATATATATTATTTATTAGTGTACAAGATAATGCATTTCTACCTCCTTCCACAATTACAACATGAGACTCATACTTCTCATGATGAATGTGTGGTTCCCATAAGTTCATATCGATGACATCGCGACGTCTGATATGTTGCACCATTTTCATATCCGCATTGCGTTTGTTAGTTGCTTTGTATGAGACGTTTGCATTCTTAATATGACCGTGTTCCCAACTTTCACTAGAAAAGTACTTTGGTAATCTAGCTCGCATAATTGCATTGTCCAATGTTTGAATCTAATGCCTAGTGGCATGATCAAAGCGGATGATCGTAAACTTTGTCCTCCTTCACGCTCTGAAATGAAACAATCCATGAAATCCTTAATTCATCACTTTAAGCATTATAGGGAGGGTGTGTCTGTACCGGCTTATTCTACGTACACCTTTGTAGAAGCACCCAAAGGAAAATTTGGTGTAAAGTTGTTAATCGAACCATCTGGTTTTGTCTATTGTGATGAGAATGATGTCTCTAACTTTTTGTCTTTCTTGCACACATCATTCATACGGCCCGTACCTAAGTTCTTACATGTGACTGTAGATAATATGGTGAAGGCATAGCCTTACCTTATTAGTAATGGTGGACGATTCTCATCTTTGTTAAATCATGAATTTTTGCCAATTGTCAACCTGAGGGTTGATATTGTTTTAACTTCTTCCTTACAAATTCGACAAAATCAATCATTTTCTTCTGTGGTTTCCAATGATTGCAATGTATGGGAGGATACTCAAAACATTTCAATATAAAAATTTAAAAGTTTTACAAATACCTTTGTTATATAGTAATGATTTTTTATGAAAGTCACACGATTCACAACAAAAACAACGACTTGCATTACAGAGAGATTTTGCTTTGCTTCGAATTTATGATTTCACAAAAGCAAACTCTAATTTTTCGATCTCCTTCCGACTGAGACTTTGAATGATGGATAACAAAAGTCCAAGTTTGCTATGATTGACGGACGAGCATCAAGTTCCTCTAACTGTGATTTTGGTCGATCGTTTGACATTTCTTTACAAACTTCCTTTAAACAATTGAACATGTGAACGACAATCTCATGATCAATAGTATGTATGATATCCGGTGCAAGTGTCAAATGATAATCGCAATCAGGAAGTCTGACACTTCTACACCTCGTCTTCTTTTGTATTCAATCTCTTCAATATTGCTCTCAGGAGCATGAACCCATTGCAAAATTATCTTATCCACTATTTCTGTACGATATATTGTGGATGGATCCGTAGAACAAACTGTTCTAACATCTGCAAAACGAGATTTTGGAATTATACATGTAGGACAATAAACAGTCTTGTTAACACATGAAAGAGAACTTCTTTCTTGATGATATTGAATATAATTCTTTATCACAGGATGAACTTTGACATATCTGTCAATACCTATGTCATTATGACTAGCATTCTTTACTTCTTTCATTATCAAATCTAATGTTCGATAAAATGTTTTCATTCTTGCAACCTGAAGTTCAGCTCCATTTTTTTCCCAACCACGAAGATCAAGAATATGATGAACCTGTGACAGATATGCCAAAAGACGACTTTTCGATGGTTCACCAACAAGAGACATCATCAATGGGTATGCATGAGTTTGTTGACATTCATCTATTGTCGTTTTATCTGAAAATAAATAGAATGGCATCACATAGCGATCTTCCCCTTTATCTTCACGAATTACATCTTTCAAATTTCTCCACAATGATCCAGTTTCAGGTTCTTTTATAACGTGTCCACCTTCTGACCGTACAACTTTCAAGACAAACCGATCTCCAAGAGTTTTATTCATTGTTCTCACTAATCTCTGGAAGGTTTTTTTCCAATCTCGATAATAAATTGTTCCATGAGTCTGTGCCTTTCATCCCAGTTCCCGAAGATCAGCTGAAGATCATCTATCATCCTGTGTTAATTGATCAATCCAACGGTTCAGTTCTCGACCATTGGAATACTGTAAAACATCAACATTGAATTTTTGGTTTTTAATAACGTTTATAATTGCAAACATATCCTTTTCAATAAGACCCATCCCATTTCGACACGAGACAAATGCAGCTGCTAACTTTTTGAACGAGTCAAATTCCGCTTCTTCTGAACACTCCATCATCTGATCGACAGCATAGGGTTCCGCTATTCTTATTTTAGACTTTTCTAAAGCATGATTATTATCATCAAAAGTCGAATTTTTTAAATCCCTTTCTAAAAGCAAAACCCGATTTAAATGGGTTGTTCCTCGAACATGATTATCATACACAATTGATGAAGAAAAATAACGACGACAAACATGATAATTGAATCGGTTTACTTCTATTGTTCTATGACTTATTTTTAGACTTTAATTATGATTCGTAAGAATAACCGTAAAAATTCACCACATAGACTATAAATCCTTAATAAAAAACCCGAAACAAGGGGTAAGTTTAACTTCAATTCTGAAAGACCGGCCTAAGCATCAAGGACCGGGCTAATGGCAACAAGGTTTGACCTATAAAATTGAGAGTCGAACCAAAATAGCAAGACTTGAACCTAAAACACCAAGGATAAGCCACTAACCTAAGAAGCAGGTGAGAGTACTTGAGGATCAACCGCCATTCTAGGTACAGTGTCAGAGTACCAAGGACCAACTTTAAGCTTCAAAGAACAAATTCAAAAAAAAAAAAAATCAGTTCTCAGACTCCAAGGACGAGGCCACAGTATGAACAACAAGACTTGAACTTAAAGCACCAAGGATAAGCCACTAACCCAAGGGTCAGGCCGGAGAACTCGAGGACCAACCACTATTCTGAGGACACTGCCAGATCACCAAGCACCGACTCTAAACCTCAAACACTGGATTAAAAAAAAAAAAAAAAAAAACAGTCTTCAGACTTCAAAGATCAGGTCGCAGCAGGATCGGCAATTACCTGACCCCGGATTGCAAGGATCATGTCGTGACCGACGCTCCAAGACCAAGAGCACACTGCTCAATGCGGAAATTAACACAGCGTAACCATAAGACGAAAACATCAGCAAGGAGGACAATCCTAATCACTAAGAGTCGACATAAATACGGGAGGACTAACCTGCAATGCCAAGAGATAGGCCAACCAAGGACCGACCTGCAATGTCAAGCGATAGACCAACGAACCTGCAATGCCGAGAAATATGGCAACAAGGAAGGACCTGGAATGCAGAGAAATAGGCCAGCTAAGAACCAACCACTAATCTAAGTACTAAGCCTGAAAATAAACGAATTGGTCACCGTTCCACGGACAAAGTTTTGATTCAAAAGACAGGGTTCGAAACGAGAAACTAGCACAAACATTCCAAGGACCGGCCAAAGCACAACCGGTGAAGACGTAGTCCCAAATCAGCAACGAACCAATTAGAGTGACGAAGGATAAATTTAGATTTTGAAGAAGCAGCCTAAGCACCAAGGACCGAGCCAAAAAATAGAAAGACAAAAACTTATAGCAACAACACCAAACTGAAGTATCGAGGGTACCAAAACAGCAAGACTTGAACCCAAAACACCAAGGATAAGCCACTAACCTAAGAACCAGGTTGGAGTACTCGAGGACCAACCGCCATTCTAGGTACAGTGTCAGAGCAAAAAAAAAAAAAAACACTGTCCTCGGACTTCAAAATTCGTGCCACAGTACGAACAGCAAGACTTTGAACTTAAAACACCAAGGATGGGTCACTAACCCAATAACCAAGCCGAAACACTCAAAGACCACCCACTATTATGAGGACAGTGCCAAATCACCAAACACCTGCTAGAACCAATTAAAAAAATTAAAAAAAAACAGTCCTCAGACTCCAAAAACCAGGCCACAACACAATCAGCACATACCTAGACCCCGGACAGCAAGGACCAGGTTCTGAGCGATGCTAAGAAACCAAGAGCACACTGCTCAATGCGCAAAGTAACAAAGAGAAACCATAAGATGAAAATGTCACCAAGGAGGACAATCATAACCACAAAGAACCGCCATAAATAAAGAAGGACTAACCTAAATCAACAAGGAGCCAAATAGACGGGCAAAGCAATGACACGGATCCAAAAGGGCCCGTCCAAGCACCAAGGACTGAGCCTAATGGCAAAGGACCACGCCTATGGCAGAAAAGACGGACCTGCAATGTCGAGAGGCAGCCAAAAAAATTGACGTTAAATACTAAGGAGCACCCACTAATACAAGGATCAGGCCTGAGCTCGAAAGGAATTCATCTTTGTTCCAAGGAACGGCTTAATGACTCAAAGACTAGGTCAGAAAACTGAAAATTGGTCAAATGCTCCAAGTACCAAGCCAAAGCATGACCGACCAAGACATAGGTCCTAATTGACAAAGATCAAAACTGAACCAGCACTCGAGAAGCAGTACCGACAACACAACACTCAAATTGATAAAAAGACAAAAATCATGATATGAGATGAACAATGAGTAAAAGCATAACCAACAAGAACCAATATAAATACGCGCGGATTGAACTTAACCAACAAGGGACAACGCAAAGGGTCCAAGGACCCTCTCATATTATAAGGACCAGACTAAGCATAAAGCAACGAGCCTTAACTCCGAAAGACCAAACCGATGACAACAAAAACCGGCATATAGCAAAACAACAAGAATTGAGCCTAAAACACCAAGGACCGACCATAGTTCCAAGGGCCCTGCTAAACCACCAAAGACCATCACCATGACTCATAACCAGGTCCAAAAACTATAAACGATACCCGGTACTTCAACGACTGTGTTGAAGCATAGCTAGCCTAAACCTAGGCCCCGAATTGCAAGGACCATGTCTGAAACAGTCCTTGAGTACCAACATTACATTAAACAACACTCGAGTCAATGCAAACAAACCATGGAGTAAAAACATGAGCAAGGAAGACCAACCTAACCACAAAGATCCGACACAAACACTGTAGCAATGGTGGACAAGAAAAGGGGGCAAAGGACCAACTCAACTTCTGAAGGATCAGCCTAAGCGACAAGGACTGAGCCTAAACATCAAGGAACCAAGGCTATGGCAGTAAGGACCAGCGTCCAGTATTGAGGGTCATTGAAAAGCAGCAAGACTTGAGATTAAAGTACAAAGGACAAACCGTTATTCTAAGAACCACATCCATACTACCACCGTTCCAGGTCCAAAGCCAAAAAAAACAGGCCCAAGACCCTAAGGACCGATGCAGGAAGGACTGGCCTACAATAAGGAAGGAACGACCTAGGCCTATAGTAGGAAGGAACGACCTACAATAAGGATTGGGTTTAAAATATGGAGGACCAACCACTATTCTAAGAACCACGTCGACACTTGAGGAGGAACGACCACCATTCCTATGATCATGCTAAAGCACCCTGGGCCGCTCTATGACTAAGAGACCAGGTCGAAAAACAAAAAAACACGTCGACACTTAAACCACCAGTACTTGGCACAACTTTCGATGTCGGGCCTAACTATGTCTTGCACACCGTTTCATGCCGAGCCGCCAGCCAAACAAAAAAAATTCGTTTTGGTTGGCGGCGCCAGCCTTCGAGGTTCGGGATCCCGGTGTCGGTGCGAATACCCTTACAAGGGTATCCGCCCTGGTTTTGCAAGTGACAGAAAATAGTTTTAATCTAGAGTTTAAGTATACCGCTCCAGGCGCGGCTGCGTCTCTAATTTATGTTGACGGGATGGTTGACTAGAATAGAGAGTGTGTGAGCGCGCAAACTTGAGGCGCGCGTGATTTAATTTATTGATGATTGAAAGGCCGGCGTGATCGCCGACGGGCTCGGTCCGGCTAGTACCCTGTTAGACTAACGAGGAACGGGCCTGAGTTCGGGTTCCTACATATTCGAGATGTCGGTGGAGTCTTCTTTCCACCACGCCAGGCCTGTAGCGCGGACCGAGGAGTTCAACTTGCATGCTAGCCGGTGGGTGACTGGCCCACGAAGCAGAGGGAAAACCGAGTGGCGGGGAACTTCCTGCGGGTGTGCTGCCCGTCAACCACGAGCTGTTGTGGGAGGCTCGGGTATGAGCATGCCATTCAAAGTCCGGAGATGGGGCGGGGGACACTGGGCGGAGATCCGCAGCGGTACAGGCTGCAAACAACCTTCCCCACGAAACCCGCCCCTACCTCAGCCCCAAGAGTTCGCACTTGAATATTTGCCACTACCACAAGATCCGCACCGAGGCCCGTGTCACCGAGCCCCACACNACTATGGCCGCTTCTCTCCCTGCTCGGTCTCTCCCCCTCTGTCCTTCTCCCTCCTACTTCGTCACTCCGTGGTACCGGCTCTGCGGCTATGGCCGCTGTCTTTCTTCTTCGTGGACTGCGCGATGTCGGTGCGAATACCCTTACAAGGGTATCCGCCCTGGTTTTGCAAGTGACAGAAAATAGTTTTAATCTAGAGTTTAAGTATACCGCGCTAGGCGCGGCCGCGTCTCTAATTTACGTTGACGGGATGGTTGACTAGAATAGAGAGTGTGTGAGCGCGCAAACTTGAGGCGCGCGTGATTTTATTTATTGATGATTGAAAGGTCGGCGTGAACGCCGACGTATTCGAGATGCCGGTGGAATCTTCTTTCCATCACGCCCGGCCTGTAGCGCGGACCGAGGAGTTCAACTTGCATGCTAGCCGGTGGGTGACTGGCCCACGAAGCAGAGGGAAAACCGAGTGGCGGGGAAACTTCATGCGGGTGTGCTGCCTGTCAACCACGAGCTGTTGTGGGAGGCTCGGGTATGAGCATGCCATTCAAAGTCCGGAGAGGGGGACACTGGCGGAGATCCGCAGCGGTACAGGCTGTAAACAACCTTCCCCACGAAACCCGCCCCTACCTCAGCCCCAAGAGTTCGCACTTGAATATTTGCCACTACCACAAGATCCGCACCGAGGCCCGTGTCACCGAGCCCCACACTACACATCGCAGTGAGGCCGCGCCCCGATCTTGTGCTTTGCTATGTGGGAAAGGAGTGTGGAGACTGGGTGTTAGGCGGGGCCAGGAGTACTAAAGAGCGAGCTCGCAGGGGCACCGCTGCGCAAACCGTCGTCGGACTCAGAGAAAACAACGAAAGAGTAATCGGACTGTCACTCGACAGAGAACCGGAGCCGAGGTATTGCGTAGGAAGGTGGAGAGTGGTCGGACGACGCTGTGGGACTTGCTGTACCGGGCGCTGCACGAACAGCAAGCGGGTGACGACAGACAACAACGGGACAGGCGAAGACAGGTAAGGAGGGGGAGTGAACCTAGGTAGGGAAGGGCGTCGGGTGCATCCGCGAGTGGGCAGCAAAAGGCGCAGAGGGTGGCGGACGCTAGCGGGAAAAAAAAAAAAGGGAAACGAAACGGGGCAGGACCCTGCGGCAGGGTGCATACGGAGCGGAGCGCAGTCAGGAAAAGGCAAGCAAATAGCGAAGGAGGCTGGGAGGGAGAAGAACGGACCCGGACGAAAAGGTGTACAAGGTGCATGCAAGTGGTGGACAGGCTAGGAAGGACGGGAGCTAAGAGGAGCGAAAGGTAGCAGGAGAGGAAAAAGGTGGGGCGTACAAAGGCAGCGAAGGGGGGAGGTGATGGAAGAGGCTGAATCTGGGCGCCGAATCGCGCCGGATGCATGTGACGAGAAAAGGGGCGAAGTAGAAGAGGAGATAGAAGAAAAACGAAAAAAACTCGCCCGATTCTTGATGGAATCGGGCAAAATAAAGTTCGTTTTTATAGTTTTTGGTAGGGGCGAGTTAGATAGTAGCGTTGGTTTTTGTAGTAAGTTAGTAGATTAGTTGTTAGTGGAGAAAGGAGGTGCGCCGGGCTATGGCGGAGGTGAAGGAAGGGGAGAAGTGAAAAGTTAGATACCTCGCTCGATTCTTGATGGAATCGAGTGAAGTAAAGGGCTAWATAGGGGTTTTACATAGCTGCGAGGTGGACTGTGATGTTAGTTTTGGAAGTTAGTGGGTAGGTTTCGAGGTACGATTGGTAGAGGTTGCGCCTAAAAGTGAAGACCACGGCTATGGTGGGAGGAGGAGTCACTCACCTTACTCGTTGCATGGTGGGAACAGGCGGGGGAAATTGCGTTTTGGGGGGGGAGTTTAATGACAGGCGAATCCGGTAGTAGTATCGGATTTGGGGGTTAGTGGGTGGATTTTAGTGGTGTAAGAAGATAGGGGGTGCGCGGAGCTATGGCCAACGTGAAAGGAAACGGGAAGGGGAAGAGCTTGTTCTCCCGTTCCTTTGAAGAATTAGGTAGGTGAAGAATCGATCTTGGGGTTTTGACCCCGCGCGAGGTGATTGGGTGGGTTAGATTTAGTGTTGAGATGGCACGGTTAGAGGTTAGTATGAAGCGAGCTGCGCCGAGTAGGAAGGCAAAAATAATAAAAATACTAAATAAAAACTCGGTGAACCTACCCGGATTCTAGTAACGGATTCACTAAGAATGGCCCATCCTGTCGATGGGGGTCGCTAGGCAAGCCGATGGGGACTGCTCGACTTACCTCGCTGTCGACGTCGCTGCCGATACCGCTTGGGGGAGGCACGACTTATCTACTCGCGTTATAGCAGGCGGTTTATACTTTTTAGGAGGAGCGAATCTGTAAGGAGAGGAGTGTGAGAAAGGGGGTGAGGAACCATGCACGTATCCGGCCCGGAAGTCGGTCAGGTATCTTTGGGAGGAACGCACGCAGAGAGAGGGAAGTAGAGAATCGTAGTAGAGAGGGGGGGGGGAAAGGAAGGCACCTACCTGTTGGTCGTAACAGTCGACAGACTATAGAAGTCTTCGTGCTAGGGCGGGCCCGGCCTGTGGTCAACATACGAGCTCGGGCTGTGTTCCCCAACCGAGCCCAACCTGTGTTCCACAGTCAAGCCTAACCCGCTTTCCACAGTCGAGTTCAGACTGTATCTGAGAAACTTTTTTTTTCAGGGCTCTATGAGCGGTGTTAGCCCCGCGGACAATAAGAAGAAGAAGAAGAAGGAGACGGACGTATCTCTGATCTGTTGCTTGTATCCCACGCCGTGGCCAGATACCGCTCGACCTGCGAAGCGCTGCCGACAGAGCGAGCTGAGTGGTATGCTCGAACGGTGTTGCTGGGAGGGTCGCTGTTGGTTCGGGCGGCGCTGCGCAAGTTGTTTTTGTTGGTCCGTTTGACTGTGCCCAGGCTACCACGAGTCGCTGTGCGTCCTCATTCTAGCAGCGTGTTGCTCGTACTACTGCATGAGATATCATGGAGGGGAGCTAGAGGATTGTACGCTCACCTATGGACTGAGGCACGACGGTTCCGCCAAACAAACTAGCGGAGAGGCCAAGGGGGGGCAACCGTGAGAAGGGTAGGCCTGTTGAAAGAAGGTAGTGTCGCGAACTGGGAGGTCGTCAAAAGCTCGACCGCCACAGTTGCCTTATAGTTGACCAAGCGGCTACGTTTTGGCCGCCATTGCGGGGCCCTCAGGCGTTGGAAGGTAACAAGGCCCTTTCCCGCGAGTTTGAGTGCAACTCTCTTGTATCTGAGAGTCTCTACCTTCTACTTCTATCCCTTTCTTAATCTAAGTCTAGTCTACTGGTTACGARAGGAAGGCGGCAGGCGGGATTGCAGCCCGTAAGTCCGCACCAAGACTCBGTGGGGAGTCCACCCACCGATTGCGGGAGCTCTGCCGGAACTCAGGAGGAGTTCTGGAGGCAGGGAACCTTCAGGTAAATCATCTTTATCTGTATAAACCCCACTACTACCCATGTTTGCCTATCTCCCTGCAGTATGATTGTTGTATGCATGTGTTTTGTCCCTATGGTTTTTGTTTTCTCTTCAGGACCTAATCAGATTGAATGGAAAGAATGTATGAGAGTGAAGCATAAGTTTCAGTTATTTTTGACTGAAAGCAGACTAAGGTATGAAATGGGGGAAGATGGGAGGAAGGTAGACTGCATATGTTTGACCGGGTCAACCAGGGCCTGAGCATTGTTTCTACTGTGAATGGCTCAGGGCTATGTTTATTTGGCTGTTTTCTGAAGGACCAGGCATTGTTTCTACTGTGAATGGCCTGGTCGCTGTGTTTATTTGATGGTTTTCCGGGGAGCCAGGCATTGTTTCTACTGTGAATGGCCTGGCTACCTTAGTTAACTCTGAGGGYTGCCTGATTGAAGGGGTTTWAATTCTTGTTTATTTTTKAGGGAGAACCTTTGGTCTAAGGCTAAACATTGTTTCCATGGTGAATGGTTTARCYTGATAACCACGCACATAATTTGAACRAGTATAAAAGAAAGTATTTTATGTATATTTGCATGTGAATTGGCAGYTGGGCATTGTTTCTACTGTGAATGGTCCAGCRTTAAGCCATATCATTAAGAAGGGAGAAAGGAAAATACTAAGTATAAATGGAAATAGTTTGGGCAAGCTGAACATTGTTTCTACTGTGAATGGTTCAGTCCCCTGCCCATATTTGCTTTTCTTTTGAAAACAAAGTCAGAGAAATACTAAATTTTTGGATATTAAAACAGCTCAGGGCGACTAGGCATTGTTTCCATGGTGAATGGCCTAATCATCTGCCCAAAAGAAGAAAGAAGTAGYTGTGCAACCCGTTCGTGTATATCATAAGGACAAGTYGGGCATTGTTTCCATGGCGAATGGTCCAGCTCTATGTCCTATGTAAGATGGGTATAAGGGTTCAAARAACTTGAAGATTCATGAACTATCTATATGGAATAAACTTGGGGTGGTGAGAGTACTTACATTGGTGGGTTGGTTTGCATGTGACTRGATGGAATGGCTAGTTTGYTTAAGTTCATTACTATAGGTAGTTGCTTTAGTTGCTCGCCACGTGCTAGAGCTATAGGAGTTAGTGTCAATTCGTGCATTTTCTGTAACAACTTTTTTTCACTTAGTTTAATTTTTGCATTTTTCTGAGATCTTTTCTTATTCTTGGCCTTGTATAAATCTTGGCAAGCTACTTTTCCTACGGGAAGCGCTGCCGAAATTTCTACAAATCAAGAGG
>BFEA01000142.1:985102-998691 GCA_003427395.1 Chara braunii
ACTGCTGTTGCACTGCGGTTTAGTCCACCACTTGCCTCACCACTTGACCACTTGCCCACTTGCCTATCTTCTAAAAGGTCTACAGCTAAGCTTCCAGAACTCACTAAGACTCCTACGCTATAGACCTACAGATCGAACCCCTGCTGTCTATGGACCTACGACAGGTCTACCAACTGCCTACGAATACACAGGTCACARGTTCAATTCTCGGGGTCCACACGGATACTGTACATGGGTAGGGTGAGGTCTAGGGATCAAACCCTGGGTACTGCATCCGCTACTGCTAAAAGGTGAAAACCGTTTCACTTGACTGCTTTTCTCCAGGCTGACCGAATTAGTCGATTTTTATTACTCGGTTGGGTGTCATGATGAGGTAGGATTCAGTGTGGATTCTAGTTTAGATCACATACCACTGTAGCTCATGAGTGAAGCAATTAGTAATGAGGAGGAGGAACGGTTAGTGAAAGATCTTCGAGTTACCCACATAACTACTCTCAGTCGACCGATCACTTTCCAAGAGTTAGGTCCAGAAGAGGAAAGGAGGCTGCGAAGGGAAGCCAGGGAGAGGGTGGCATTACGGAGGTCTAGGGCAGCAGCAGCCAGCGTCAAGGCCACAATGGCTACCGCCTCTACCATGTCACAGGCCTTGTCCCAGGCCTCTTCGTCAGGAGTTAGTCAGGGAATTTATCAGGGTTCCATTAGTCAGTCTGTTGGTTTGCAAGTCAGCCAGCAGTCTCCTCTCAGACCAGAGGATTATGAGATCCTCCAAGCAGAAGCCCTTCATGATCGGATGCAGCGGCAATTGCGAGATGCAACAGCGAGAAGAGAAAAAGCTATACTAAGAAAAACCAGACTAGGAACTAACACGCACGAGTTAGGAAGATTAGAAGCACTAGATGAGTCAACACTGGATCCTGCAATGCAAGCGCTGCGTCGCTCGCTCCTTTGTGTGGCAGAAACGCAGGTTGTCCAACAGGAAGTGCTGGCTGAACTAGTGGCCGATCAGAACCGAACTCTGGCTGCACTGCAGGTACCCCATCCAATGATGAGGCAGCCTCAGTATTCTGTAGCTCCCCCTTCGGTTGCGGGTCCCTCAGTGACGCCATCGCCGGTAGGGCCCTCTTTCCCCCCTACTTTTGGCATGGTTGCTCCAACAGTTAGTGGTCCGGTTCGTAGTACTTCTCTCGTACCATCAATGACGGTGGCAGCTACAGTCCCATTGTCAGATCAGGCTTAGGTTAGCGTGCAGCAACCTGTCTTAGTGGCTATGCAGCCACTGCAGCAATCACCTGCGCAAATCCAACCCATGCAATGGATGCCCAAGATCCCCTTGCTGAGTCCTAAACCTTTTTCTGGCGACAAGAAAAAGGACGAGGACCTGGACACTTGGGTGAGGATTGTGCCTACCTATAAGAGGCACAAGATTTTCTAGAAGGTTCGGCAACACAATGGTTGAATGGCCTAGTGCAACAACAGGGCTATGGTCAAAATTTTGATGCCTAGGCCCAGGATCAGACATTGGAAGACTTTATACGGACTGTGTACAATAGGTGGCATGACCCTCAAGGGGCTCAGAAGGCCACTGACGCATTGAACAGCCTCTGTTCCAAACGGTACCGGTCGGTGCGGGAAGTCACAGACGCCGTAGAACAACTTATCGTAGTACCTGGTTTGCGTTATGACGCTCAGGTACTCACAACTTATTTGGGATGTCTGCCCACAGACGTCAAGAACAAGCTGGTGGATGAGGCCAACATCGATGTCCATAGCTTTGCTACGTTCAGCAAGAAAGCCTTAGATATAGAGGCTAAGCTTGGGACCGCTCATCAGAGACCAGGAGACGGTAGGAAGAAGAAGCTTCCCCAAGATTGGAGGCAGAAGGGTAAGCTCATGTTCGTCGACCATGATGGTCAGGCGACTGAGATTGATGACTTCCCTAACTATGGGGAAGACACTGAGCAATATGGGGCTAGTGAGACTTTGGATGGGGGAGTCGTAGCTCCAATCAAAGAAAAGGCTAGGGGGACCGGGAAGCAGAAGGTAGGCCGGTCCAAGGGTCAAGGCGACCAAGGAACACCCGCATGGGTAACCCTTTGATTTATGCAATGCACCTAGGACATTCCAACACGCAATGAACCAAAATTTTCATGATTACTTAGACAAGTTTATCGTCGTGTCCCTCGACGATATTCTTATCTTTAGTAAGTCTGTAGAGGAGCACGCTGAGCACGTGAAAACAGTGCTAGGTCTCCTAAGACAGAACCAGTACAAGGTTAACTTGGAGAAATGCGATTTTGGTTGCACCAAGATCTTGTATTTGGGTCATGAGATTTCCGCGGACGGTTTGAGGCCGGATGATGCTTAAGTGGCTAGCATACGTGACTGGCCCAGACCTCAGTCTGTGACTGAGGTGAGGTCATTCTTGGTGATAACAGGCTACTACAGGCCGTTTGCGAAAAATTATAGCACTATAGCCTCCCCATTAACTAACCTTACACGCCTTGACACCCCTTGGGAGTGGACAAAAGAGTGTGAGGCAGCCTTCAAGAAACTGAAGTATGCCCTGACACACTACGAAGTCCTTAAACCGCCGGATCCCTAGCAACCCTTTGTGGTGACCACTGACGCCAGCCAATACGGCATTGGTGAGGTCCTTGCACAGAAGGAGGGGAAGAAGTTGAGGCCCATCGAGTACATGAGCAAAAAGATGCCATCTCAAAAATTAGCGAAGTCCACGTATGAGCGGGAGCTCTATGCCCTCTATAGAGCACTAGTCCACTAGAGACATTATCTCCTAGGCAATTCTTCTATGTGAGATCTAACCATGAGACTTGCGCTGGATTAAGACACAACCGGTACTCTCAGATGCACTCAAGAGATGGATTCAAGTTATAGATATGTATGATTTCCAACTTGATCCTCTCAAAGGAGAGCACAATAAAGTGGCGGATGCACTATCACGTAGGGCAGACTATTTGGGCGCGTTAGTGACTGAGTTTGAGATATCTGAGGATGTAACTCGATCTTTGGTGGAAGCCTATCGGGAAGACGCAATTATGTCAGAAATCATCCGTAAGTTAGAAGCGAAAGATAAAGTAACTTCTGACAAATTTACGGTGGTCAATGGCTTGCTGTTCCTTGAGAAGGCTGGCAATAAAAGATTGTGTTCTAGATAGGGAGTCTTTGCGTAGTTTGTTTTTAGGTGAGTGTCATGATGCAACTGGTCACTTCAGTTATAAAAAGACATCAGCTAACCTAGTGCAGAGATTCTGGTGGCCTTCTATGATGCAAGATGCGAAAAAGTACATTGAAACTTGTCAGACTTGCCAACGAGATAAACCTAGGACTCAAGCTTCGCTTTGGCTCATCAAGCCCTTGCCTATCCCTGAAGGTCCCGCTCAAAGTGTGTCCATGGACTTCATGGATACCCTGGTGACCAGCAAAAACAGAAAGAGACACATCTTCGTTATAGTGGACCGATTTTCCAAGTACGCTAGACTAATTGTTATGCCTGAAACAACGAAAACTGATTATGTTATCAAGCTGTTTATGGATAACTCAGTACGGGACTTTGGGTTGCCCAAGTCCATCATTAGTGACAGGGACGTCCGCTTCACCAGCGAACTGTGGTAGAGTACAGCTCAAGAGATGGGCACCCGACTGCAAATGACATCAGGAAATCACCCTGAGTCAAATGGCCAGGCAGAATAAATGAATCGAGCAGTGCAGCACCTGCTTCGGCATTACATCAAGCCAGGATGACTGGGACGAGAAATTACCTCTCGTCGAGAGCCGAACAACAACGCTGTTCACAACACTACTGGCATGACTCCCAACCAACTGCATCTTGGTTGGAAGCCCAAATCCGCCCTTGATTTCCTACTACCCGATAATCAGTCAACTGCAGCACCTGGCAACATAGAATTGTTGTCAAGTACGAACAGATGCTACAACAGGTCGTTGAACACATTAGGCAGTCTCAAGATGCTATGATTGCATCTAAGAACAAACACAAATGACCTTCTAACTTTCAGATAGGGGACAAAGTCTGGGTTAAATCATCTGAACTAGGTCAGGAGTTGGGAATTTCCCGAAAATTAATGCCTCAGTATTTCGGTCCCTGGGAGGTCCTAGACGTAGTAGGGGCTCAGATAGATGGACCCTCTTATGTCATTCACATCCCTGCTCACCTTCGCACACACCCAGTCTTTCACGCCTCAAATCGGGCACCTTTCGCAGAAACTACACAATTTCCCTCCATGCGATCAATGCTGCCCCCAACCATGGATGGCCAAGTCGACATCGACAAAAGCGTGGAACACCGGGTGATGCCAGTGCCTAAACCTCCCAGCAGAGGCCGACCTCCAAAGCCAAGGATGCAGTACCGTGTCAGATTCAAACAACATATTGATCCTAGCGAAGATCGGTGGTTCACTAGAGAAGAGCTTCAGCGAACAGCTCCCCAACTTATTGCAGGCTAAGAAAAAGGACTAAAGGGAAAGATGCCTGCAGATTAAGGGACTTCTCAGAGGACTATCGAAGTAAAGGAGGAGGGAATGCGAGGATGTGGCTCCTCGGCAGGCCCGAGGGGCCCCGTATGCAAGTGTGCCCGCCCTAAGTGAAGGCGGGCCTAACAAATCATGAGAGGCAGAATACTGTCAATTTCGTATTTGGGGGCTCAGGCAGTTGTGTCGCGTCAGTTGGTTGAGAGAATCCAGGACCCGAGCAGCAAATGCTTTCCACGGCCTTCTAGGCCTTTTCTGAAATGCAGGCCCTGGGCCACATTCGCAGCAACATACACAGACAGTTGGGAGGCGTAACTGAACGAGGCCCAGCAGCGGCAGAGGCCCAGCGTCCTGGGGCCTACCGGAAGCTTCTGGGCACAGGCCCAGCCCAGCCAGGCCGCAGGCCAGGCCAGACTCTTTCCATATAGGAAAGAGTTCGCTGCCTTGCAGCCTTGCAGCGCATTCGGGCACTTGCCAGTTTGCGGCAGCGCCGCTGGAGCGATTGCTCGCGTTCTGCTGCTAGCGTTGGGGCAAGGTGCTGTGCACGTGCGGTCATGTGGGAAGAAGGGCGCAGCTGAGGGCAGCGCCATAGCCCAACTTCCATAGCTGGCTGGGCTTGGACATACAGCAAGGCGCAGTGGTGATCTTCGGGTGTATAGGTGGAAGACAGGGAGAAAAGAGAGAGATGAGGATGGTGATGTGAGGGCTCATACCTGGTATTGGCGATGGTCTGCATTGGCCGACATCTTCATGTACTTCGGTGGCTGCTGACGTCAACAGTTGCATTGTCAATTCATAAGCAGATAGTAGCTGTGTGGGGAGTAGTCTGCGCCGAGCGCCGAGTAGGGGGAAGGGCCTGGACTCTAATGTTGGTGATGACGAGAGTAAGCTCTCATTGACATTCGGTTTTCAGTGTTACGATTCTCCATTGGTGTATTATTGGTGCAATGCTACTTTCTGGACACTGTGGAACTTTCTGGCTTTCAATGTGATTGTGCAATCTGGATTATGTCATCTCGCTATTGCTCATTTTCCTTGCATAATTAAATTCTTTTTCAAAATTTTTGAAAATACATAGAATTAATTATTCTATCTCGGCATTTCTTCCTCTGAACTTCAAAAATAATCTTAATAAATTCTTTTCTTTTTCGTAATTCGAAAATACATTCGAATTAATTATATTTTTTTTTACATTTCTTTGAAATTCAAAAAAAGTTTTAATTAATTATTTTTTATTTATTTATTTTTGGAAATATGTTTGAACTAATTAGTTTTTTTTTAACATTTCTTTTTTTAATTCGAAAATAATTTTAATTAATTCCTTTTCTCATATTTTAATTCATACAATTCCTTTTCAATTTTTTTCTTGAAATTCGAAAATACATCATGATCAATTAATTCTTTTTCGCAACGTTTTTCGAAATTCTCTTTCGAAATTCCCTTTTTGAAAGTACTTTTCTTTTGAAAATGTCATTCTGAACTCCTCAATTAATCTTGACTAAATTCAATTAATTCATGAATGAATTAATATCTTTACTTGTAATTAATCATCCTTTTCCGAAATTTCAAACATCTTTCTTCGTTGTAAAATTCTACCTCGAACATAAATTCGAATAAATTTAGTCAGAATTTATTTTTCTTCTTGAAATTAATCGTTATTTTTCTTCATTTGAAAATTCCTAAAAAATCCGTTTTCTCTCTCGAACCTTTTTCGAATTTTCTTGAAAAATACACTCTCGAATTAATTTTGAATAAATTTAATTCCGATATAATTATTCAAAATTAAATTTTCTTTTGCGAATTCTATTTGGAAATTATCTGCGTCGCCAAATCAATTGATGTTACTCTACCCTTGTGAATAGAACCCCCCCCCCGGCATGACATGCACAACCAGGAACTCTCAACGCGGAGCCGCCACCGCCGCCACTGCTGCCACCACGTCCATCTCATCTGCTGCTAACACCTCAGCTGTCGTTGCCACCTCATCCGCCGTTACCACCGCTTCCTCCCCCACCATGGCCCAATCATCCAGCATCGATATGCCCGGCATCTGCACCGACTCCGTCGACAACATCACCCGCAACCTCACAGGCGAGCAAACACCAACACCCAATGTCGCAACCGATCTCGCGACACTCCTTCGCATGGTGACATCCATCCACTCATCGATAGACGACATCAAAACATCCGTCTCCACCATCTCCGCTCGCGTGACTGCCATCGAAAATCAACCTCCCGCCATCCTGATCGTCACCATCACGTGCCCCACCCCCACCTCGGGTGCCACCACCCTTCCTCCATCCTCCGCCTCCACATCCACTGCCTTCTCCGCTAGTACGTCATCCACACCCCCGCCTTCATCCACCACCACCTCCACCATGGTCACCCCACCACCCAAGACGACAACCCCCGCCGTCACACAATCGTCGACCATTCCCCCCTAGTCAAAACCTCTCTTGACTTCATCCACTATCACTTCCACCCACCCCACCTATACCCAGATCACTTCCGCACCACACGCCCTGTACCCCGCTCTTCCACTATTTCCACCAAACGCGCTCATTCCCACCAACCCCGCCGACGATTTCACCCGGATCGACTCTTCCTCCCCTACCCTTGACTTCAACGCCCTCACCGCTACTGCCACCAAAGTCAGCAATATCCCTCCATCATTCTGCGTCAACGAGATCCCCACCTTCTCCGACTAACCCCACAAGGACGTCGTCCTCTTTCTCGCCAAACTCCAGCTATCCTTCTCCCTCCACAACATCCCAGTCGTCCACTAGCTCCCCATCGCCGGCACCAAACTACTGGATGCCGCCGCTCAATGGTGGTACACAGAAATGACTAACCGCCAGCATGTCGGTCTTCCACCTCACTCCTTCCTTAAGTGGGCCACCCGAATCACCTCCACCTTCCGCACACAGAAGACAGTTGACGGCTACCTCGACCAATTTTGTCGGCTCCATCAAAATGGACCGACCGACTGCTTTGTTCAATACGTCTGCTCTCTTTGCCAGCACATCCCGATCGACGTCGTCAGTGACACAACATTCATCTCCCGCGTCAAGCGGGTATGCCACAAGGACCTAGCGACAACCCTTGTCTGTGAGCCACCCATGACCCTCGCCGACCTCCTCACTCATGCCCGCCAAATCGACCGCATCTTCTCCCCCTACAAGACCGCACTCACATTGCCCCCTCCTCGCCCTCGCTTCTTCCACAACATCGCCTCCGAGGACATCACCTCCACCACCTCCTCGGACGAGTTCACCGCCCGCGACCCCGACACCCTCTCCGACCCACTAGACACCACATCGCTCTCCTCTGACGAACTCTCCGCCATCCACCTCACGCGGATGGAAAAGAGAGAACGCACCAGCTGTCCTCCTACAAACACCCACCGAACCCGTCTAACAAAACTCACGCCGGAGGAGCGAACCTACCTCCCAGCTAAGGGTGGATGTTTCCGGTGCCGACAGTTAGGACATCAATAGACAAACTGTCCAAATACCAGGCAGTTCACACGTCAGGCACCCAGGTTTGCGGCCCCCGAACCCGCCACTCCTGGTCCCTCCTCCACATGAACATTGTCCCCATGATCACCACGAACCTGGCCCGACATTGATGACTAGTCTGCCGGCCATCCCATCAGTGATGACCTTTATTCCACCGATGGTCGAGTTGGCATCGACAATTGCCCTCTCCCTCCCCAGTGACGCACTTCCCACCGGACGTCACACAAATTCCACAAGATCTTCATGCGACACCAGGAGAACTACTGCTTAAAACACCCCAGAAGGCACCACATTCTTCCATGTGCTCCGAACAAGCAGCCCGCGGGAATGACACCCACAGCAAACACTCCCTGAGCCTCCTCGTAGAGATATTGTGGCCAAAACCCAGAAAAAACTCGTGGCCACCCACAGACATTACTTCATTGACAAGACAGCCCATGCTACAAAACAAGGTAAAGATTTAGGCCATGTATATAAGTCCAAACCAAAAAAACACATCCATCCAAAGAGTAGCTCGCTAGTAACCACTCAAATCTACCAATACAGAGAGCTAGCAAGACCGGAATGTGTGTTGTGTGTAGGTGTGGGTGTGGTGTGCATGATGTGTGTTGTTAAAGCACCCCAGATTATCTCCCTCAATTTCTCCACAAATCATAACAAACCATCCATAACGAGAAAGTATAGATAGACAATGTAAAAAGATCGAGCCCAAATCCGGACGGGCCTGGTGGGGAAAGACCTGCCTAAACCCGATCTGGTTCTCCTCTAAGAGACCCATCTGTCCAATATGAAAAGTCACTGCAAGATACAACAGAGGGTGGAGAGAACAGTAGGGGGATGTGCATTTGCAATATGGTCCAACAAAGAAGGCCAAAGCAAAAAAGGGACGACAATACTCATCCCAAGAACATCCAAGATTCTGACCGAGGGACATATCCTGAATAGCGAGGGCGACAACGAGGGAGGGTGATGGTCTTGGTTAGACATTAGATGGCAAGAAGAAGACTTAAGAATTCTCAACCTATATGCACCTAACACGGAATCCGAAAGACTGGCCTTCTTTGAGAACATCAAAAGCCTTATCCCCAACCTGCAACCGATAATCATCGCAGGAGATTGGAATACAACCCTGGACCCCAACCTGGACCAGATCTCAAGGACAACACAAATGGGCCCCAAAAGAGCGGGCATCCGGATTCGCGACCTGATGACAAAATTCAAACTCATCGACCCACTCAGGATAATGCATCCGGACAAAAAAGTATTTTCCAGGATAAGGAAGAACCAAGCCAATTGGACATAACTATCCAAAATTGACTACCTTCTCATATTCGAGAGTCTATTAGGCATAGTTAAAGAGGTCGAGATCCTCCCATCTGCAGCCTTCAAAGGTCTAGATCACAAACCTATTCAATTGCTGCTCAACTTCAACTCACTTGTTGAAACAGGTAAGGGATTCTTCAGATTGAACAACTCCCTCTTAACGACCGAGAGGATATCTGCGGTAGTCAAAGAAAACTGGGCCCTCAATAAACAGCGCAAGTTCAGACAGACAAACATACATCAATGGTTCATCGACAGCTACGCAGAACTAACGTGAACAGTATCAGCAAAATCACGAGGTATAGCTAGAGACCGCAAGAGGAGAAGAGAGGAACTCCAATTCGCCATCTCAGTTGCAGAATCTAACCTGGCAGAGGACCCCTCTAGCGAATTCTACCTGGAATTACTAGCTGATACCAAAGAAGAACTAAACGAGTGGAGAAGATGGGAACTGAGAGGTCTGCAAGTACGAGCAAGGATGACAGACTGCACACTTAACGAGTCCATGTCCAAATTCTTATTCTCTAAAATCAAACCAAACACAAGGAACAACATGATAGAGGGCCTCAAAGACCCAGCAGAGCATGGGAACATCAAAACAACAGGTTCAGAAATGGTCAGGATAACCAAGGCATTCTAGGCAGATCTATACAAATCGAAGACACCCTCACCGCCGACCACAGCAAACTGAGCAGCCCGCCAACTTATGCTTTCTTACCTTGACAAGACGATCTCGACAACCCAAGCGGAAGGCCTGGACAATCCCTAACCCTAGCCGAGCTACACATAGCCCTGACCCAGATGGGAAATGACAAAGCTCCAGGCATCGATGGCCTCTCTAAAGAATTTTGGAGTTGCTTCTGGTCGACCCTAGGAGAAGACCTGCTCCCCCTTTTGGTGTCGAGGCCCGGAAGCCGGCATTGATTACTTCCATTAAGAAGGATGTACCGAACTTCACCCCTGCCTAAGTTAGCCTATTCGAAACTGTTGCTGTCCTTGGTGCTTATTCTGTGTACTTTTGCTGGGCTCATCTTGTCATCACGACCTGTCCCTCTCAGTCAATTGGACTGCCTGATTGGCAATATTTGCTAGAACTGCTGGTGTGGTGTGTTGACCTTCACATGTTTGTCTCGCTTGACTGTTCCTTGGGGTGCTAAAATCCTAACCCTGAATATTTTAATTGGTCCTGGACTGCTGCGTGTCTGTGTTGACTAGTACTGTAGGGTGTAAGCTTTTAAGCTGTATCCTTTTCTGGGTACCTTGAGCCTGCTTGGCTATGAAGACTCTCTGTTTTCTGAGTTCTGGACCTTGGCCTTTCCTCGTTTGAGGGCTACTGAGTAGTGACTGAACATTATTTTTCGGGCTCGTGGTATGGTTGTGTGGGTTATTTTGTGATGGGCAACCAATCACCCAAAAATAAAAGAGTACATCAACTACTCATTAATATCATATTAGCGTACTCCCCTAAAACAAGACCAAAACCCATGGATGAATATTCTACATTATAGCCTGGGTGGGAGGTGGGAGGGTTGGTGGCTGCTGAGTTTCTGTTGCGTAGTGGAGTTGTGGGGGCGTAGGCCGGGCTGGGGGTGGTTTGCGTGGTGGTATGGTTGGGTGTGTGTGGGAGGGGTAGGACATGTGTTGTTGTTTTTTTTGTGGGGGGAAGGTTGCGGTACTATGCCTTTTGCGTAGGGGGTAGGGTCAGTAAGGGTTTTCGGTTAGAGGTCAGTACTGTTTGTGGGTGGATCGGCAGAGTTGGTGGGGGACGTATGGGTTACTGTCTGTTATTGGGGGCTTGGTCGTCCTAACATTATCAATCAGATGTGGATGGTTGGGTTGTTGTCTTTTGCTGCGTGTGGAGTTAGTCTCTGATGTGCTGTAGTGAAGGGCTGTGTTGTTGTGGGAAGGTTTGTGTAGCCCGGTTGGGGGGTATGGGTTTCGGATGCTCTCCTATTCTGCCTTTGCTACTTTGGGAAGTTTGGGTGTTTTAGGAGGAATTGACCCGAATGCTTAGTGAGTCGGGTGTGTTGACGCCTGGACTTGGATCTGTGTGCAATTGGATCGTTCCACATTGTGAAAATAAGGCCTTGACCTCTGATGATCGTTATCTTTCCCTTAGCTAGGTGTGTGTCCTCAAAATTTACTTGTAGTTCTTTGGCTATCAGTTCATTCACTCTCATCCTTCTCTTGACTTGGCGCCATAGGGTCCAGTATTCTGTTTCTACCTGTTGTCTGACGATACTCCATGCTTCCTGGGTGTGCATTGGTTGTTTGTCTATTGTTTCCTGGCAGCGTTTCCTCCAGATAGCCCAAAGTGCTGCTTTTCGTACGATTTGGAATAGGTTGTTTAGTAGTGGGGGGCAGTCATCCGGGGTTGTGAATCCTAATAGAATGAGGATAGGTCCGATAGGGCTTGATCTAAAATTTGTCTTGGTTATTGAGGACCATATGTGTGAGATCTTGTTCCATACGGGTTGGACTTTGGGTCATTGGAGGAAACAGTGGAACAGGGTTTCTGTCTGACCTTGTAAGCAGTTAGCGCATAGCGTATTTAAGGGGTTTCTATCTTCTTTTCTTCTTGTGTTGTTCAGCCATTGATTGAGGGGGACTGCTAGGTATAGGATTAGCCATTGTAGGCTTTTGAATTTAGGGGGGCACATGAGGTCAGTTAGTGTTTGGGTTGCATAAGATTTTGAGTTGCGAAGCAGCTATTGCCTATTGTAAGTGGCCACCCCTACAGACCCGACAAGACTTGTTCGAGTGTGGACTGTGGAAGCACCGCATCCAATTTTCACAGTCGCAGTAGCTGCATCCAATGGCGCGACGCTCCTACATGCTAGGAACACAGAGGCACTTCGACCACAATTATAGAGGCATTGCCGTTCCAGCCCCTGTCTACAAATTGGACATGATATGTCAAGGTGCCGTACATGAGTACAGTACTGACTGTTGTCATACGTGTGAAAGCAAAAACTCGCATGGACTATCCATTCATAATCCTCACGGCACAGGGCATGCGAACCACATGCTAGTCGAATCTCCGGCGGGTCATCACAAAGCGGTATGGAGCATCTTTCTTGGGTTTCCTTAGTATTTATTCCTTCACTACGGGCAGACGAGGACGGGGAGGGTTGGTCCAAAGCAAGGATGTTTAGCTGCTGGAGGATTTGGTCTGTAACAGCTCACCCTTGTGGTGCTAAGCCATCAGCACAGCGCTTTGCAGGCGGTTCGTATGGAAGCCTATTTTCCCCTCTGGACTTCTAAGTTCAAACCAAGTGCTATGCGGAATGAGAAATAGTATAAGGATTGCAATTGTAAGCAAGGAGGCATACATTAATGGCATAGTACGGACAGTGGCCTCGCTGTAGCACTATGACATCATCCCATCCCGCTGGTTGCACAGCAGCGTCCTCCCTCCCTCCCTCCCTCCCTCCCTCTCCCTCCCTCTCTCTCTCTCTCTCTCTCTCTCTCTCTCTCTCTCTCTCTCTCTCTCTCTCTCGGGTGCCCCCCTCCCCTTCCCTTTCACCGCCGTGTGGCGCTCCCACTTCCACTATTCCGCTCCCACTATACCGCTATCACCCTCCTCCCCAACTGCGCCCGCCCTCCTTCCCAACTGCGCCCACTCGCCTCCCCCACCATGCCCAGCCACGACGTCCACCTTCCTCCCCCACCGTGCCCAGCCATGGCGTCCACCCTCCTCCCCCACTGCACCGAACCTCTCCTCCCCACTGCGCCAGCCCTCCTACTCCCCGACTGCGCCCAGCCACCACGCCCACCCTCCTGCTTCACTGTGCCGATTCTCTTCCCCCATTGCGCTGATCCTCCTGGCCCTTGCGCCAACCCTACTCCCCCACTGTCCCGACCATCTTTCCCCACCGACGTTGTGGACTGTCACTCTGCGTGTATGCAGAAGCGATGTGAGAGAGAGATCACGTAGCACCATGCCACTTGCATTACTCCCCCTCCGCCCCCCCTCCCCCTCTTGCAAATGTCTTATCCCCTAGCTCTCTCTCTCTCTCTCTCTCTCTCTCTCTCTCTCTCTCTCTCTACGCTACTCTACCCTACTGCACTTGACTTCGACTCTCTACAACACGACTCTATGCTACTTCGCTCAACTTCGACTCTCTATGCCTGACTTCGACTCCCTACCCCCGACTATCTACGCTCAACTTTGCTATTCTCTTTCTCTCTCTCTCTCTCTCTCTCTCTCTCTCTCTCTCTCTCTCTCTCTCTCTCTCTCTCT
>BFEA01000142.1:1029487-1063984 GCA_003427395.1 Chara braunii
TGTGACCCTCAAAGGTCGGCCTTTAGGCCCTGGTGTGTCCCTCCGGCCCTAAGTCGGGTCCGGTAGGACCCGTGTGACTCGAAGATGTAACAGCTGGCTTCCGGATGGTTGTATGAGTCCATTGTCTCATACAGGACCAGTGGGAAGGTTTCTGTTACCTCCTCTTGCAGAATTTTGGCTACATTTTGGCCTTCACCGACCCGGGGGATCGTGAAGGACACATATGTAGCCAATTGCCACTCAGCCTCCTTCTCGATGTACCTGGCCGCTATCAGCGGGCGGGTGCCCATCAACGTGGGTCTTGCTGATTTGGTTGAGTCCACCACATGGGGGGCTTTGCCATCTGCGATGTGTTGGAGGGAAGTGAACTCCAGGGTGTACTCAACATTCAGCTTGATCAATTTCTCTGTCTGAGCCACGACCACAGCCACCTCTTTCTCCAGTGTTGCATGTGAAGATTGCTCCTCATATTTTGTCCCCTCTTATTTTGGATTTGAGTGTGATTCTTTTTTTTTCTGATTTTTTGTTGTCTTCCACTTCTTTGGACGCAGATCCTGGAATGAATCAATGGCGTTGAGGACTGTTTTGTCTGCCAGCCCATGTTACCTTGCTCTTTCTTTCAGCATACCTGAAGGTTGTGTATTCAGAAAACTCTTCTGCTCTTCTTCATCTGCCTTCTCCTTCCTCAACATGTCATATTGATTGGCCTATTTCTCAATGTCAGCCATTGACTCGTTCTTGCTGTTTTTTCCATTCTTTTGGGATCTCTCAACATGGTTCAGGCTTGCTGCTCTGATGTCAAAGGCATGCTCTCTTTCCTTTCTGGCTTTCTCCACATAGTTCCTAAGCCATTGGAGAGACCGTTGGGACTCACACTCGAACTCACTATCTGAAGTCCCACTGGTCGCTCCATCATCATTGTAGTCTTTGCTATCCTTGTCCACACCTGCGGTATCAGATTTCGTGTTCCTTTTGATATCTTTTGATGGGGCTGTTCCTTTTCCTTCCTTGATCCTGAATCCATTGTTTTTTTTCTCTTGAGGCCCACTTTTCCACCAAGCCATCTCCTTCCAATGTGCGTTTGGATTGGCCCAAGAGGTACTCTTGCTCGTTTCATTTGAGCATTTCATGAAAGGCTGTAGGTTCTTTGCAATAGTGCTCTTCAGCTTGTTCTCTGATTCAATCCAAATCCCACAGGAGATCCTTTTTGGCTTTCTCCTCCCTGATCACGAAGAGTCAATCAGGGATTCATGGTGATCTTCGTTGGGTTCCTGAGTACTTTCTCGATCGCTTTGTTCTGCCATCTGCTATCTGTCACGGGAGAGATGCTGGTTTTTTTAACTGATTGCTCTTGATCAGCGTAATGCCATACCCAGTCCGGGTTATCAAGGTTGTCGTCAAACACTCATCCATTGTACTTAGGGTCGATGATGAACCGTGTGCTCTGGGCATCTCCCACTTCCACCAGCATGTTGGGGTGAAGTTTCCACTCCTTGGTTTGTTTGGGAAACTTTGGGCAGTTTGGATATGTGCCCATGTGACCACGGGCTCTGCATCTGAAGCAGATTGGTGATGATCTGGTAGAGACCTTGATTTCCAAAGATTTATTATCGATCTCCAACTCCCAAATTTATGGGAACACCGGGGGGTCGTCCGTCTGTACTTCCAACAAGGCAGTCCTCGATCCACAGTGTGGTGAGAGAAATTCTGAAGTCGGCAAAATCCACTTGAGGATTTTGTTTGTTGTGTACTGCCGTTCCAATCTGTCTACAACTAAACCGTGAAAACCCGGATGAATGTTGTCGAATTTTACCCATAAATGTTCTTTCATGAGGGTTTGTTTGTATGAGACGGAGAAGGTGGGTTTTGTCTTTGGATTGTCCGCTTTTTCTAATTTGTTATCGTGCAAATGGAACCGTTGCAGTTCCTTGACTCCATCTCTGCTGCAATTGGGCGTGGTTTTCATGATTGAAGACCACCATGATATTATTGCGGCCCAAATTTTGCAAAGAGAAGCGATCCCCAACACCCTTGACTTTCGTTTTTTTTTTTTTTTTTTTTTTTTTTTTTAACAGGTCCTTATGGTCCTGGCTAGTGTCGTCGAAGACCCATCCGTCATACTCCTGGTCGTTGATAAACCAAATCTCATTGGCTTCTTCCACTTCAACCATCATGCTTTGTTTCAGTTTCGTTTCTTTTGAGTGTTCCGGGGATCAAGGGCAGGATGCGTCGCTGCCTAGGTGACACCTCTCACTGCACCTGAAACAGATGGGGGCGACCTTGGTCGATACTGTGACAATGGATGTTTCCTCGTCAATACAGTGTTCCCATTCTTCCGGGAACTCTGGGTTTGCTTCACCGTTCACTTCCAAGACTGCAGTTATGGAATCACAGTGTGGCGCCAAGAATTCTGGCGTTGGAAGAACCCACTTCAACACTTTTTTGTTTCGGTATTCAACCTCCAGTATGTCTTTGATCAGTCGGTGACCTCTGATGGGGATATTATCGAACAGGACCCAAAACTGATCCCTCATGAGTCGCTATTTTTCTATTGCTGCCGGTGAAATAGTGGCTTTTTGAGCCGTTTTCACCGGGACAGGGTGCAGATTGAACCGTTGCAGTTCAGTGTGGTGTGCTTGTTTATCAGGTTGGAAGCCTGATCGGGGTCTTTGGAGACCACCATCATCATGTTCTTGCTCAATACTGGAGTCTGGGATTGAGAACTTGTCTGTGTTGGATTTGATGTTTTCGTGCCCCTGAATTGTCCTCGTGAGCTATTTTTGTTTCTCGATTGCTGGGAGGTGGGCGTCTGTGTTGGAAAAAGTGAACACAAGGTCGTGTTTGGCGTACAAGTCGTTGGTTCACGCTATTTTTTCTTTTGGGTAACGCCATACTGTTACTTCCTCCGCTTCGCCATTTTGTTGTATCTTTTTTGTTATTTTATCTCCTTTAATTAGGGGTGATTCCAGCAGGAATCGGAGTGGCTCGTGGTTGACGAGGGAGCCGTTCGACTGTGCTGGGGATTTGCCTGCAAGTTGTGATTTTACTGTTACCACCGAGGAGTAGCTCCACTTGAAGGTCACGACCGTAGCCATCTTGACTTGTGGTTGTGACAGTGGGGAGATCTTATGTTTTTTCTTTATTGTGATTGGTTCTACCTGTTCGCTGGATCTGATGTGTGGGGGGCGACAAGGATCAGTGGGGGTTGTAGGATTGTTTTTTTTTTTTGGCTAGTCATTAATTACTTTTTTTTTCTTTTTTTTTTTTTTTTTTTTTTTTTTTTTTTTTTTTTTTTTTTTTTATCTTCGGACCATTTCTTAATTTATGTTTGTCACCCTTGCCCAGAGGCCATGCTAATCTTCTCTATATTGTTCCAATTTTAACGGATGTCCCGAAGGACGGGTCATTACATATTCAAATAACTCAAAAATAATATCTTATTAAATCAGTATTAATCAGATCACTTTTAGTGCTTCGGTTTCTATAGATTTCACGGACATGGGAAAGGTGAGTGAGGGAGGACATTCACAAGTCATGGTGATCATGGATAGTTTTTCTAATTTTATGAACTTGATTCCTTTACCTCCTCATGCACCAACTGAGCTTGTGATTGAAGAATTTCACAAGCAGTACATTCAACAGTATGCCCCCCCGAAAACTCTTGTGAGTGATCGGGACACCAGGTTCATTAGTACGGATTGGAAGGACTTCACCTCTCAGATCTACGACATTAAACTCAACATGACTTCTAGTCGACACCCCGAAGCCAATGGGTCGGCCAAGGAAATCAACCAGACCGTCATTCAACTGCTTCGTGCGTCAATTGTTCCCAATTAGAACTCGTGGGACGAGGAGTTACACACAGTGAAGGGGTTGTATAACAATTTCATTCACTCCGCAACTGGCGTGACACCAAATCAATTGCAATACGGTTGGCAGTTGCGCAATCCTCTCTCTTATTTGTTCCCCGATCGGTCACCTGGTCTGACGCTCGGGATGCCTGGCTACAATGCCAAGTATGCACGCTTGCTCAAAGTTGCTATTGCGGCGATGAACAAACGCCAGCATGCCATGATCAAACATGCTAACAAGTCGCGTGAAGAAGGGAATTTCGAAGTAGGAAGTTATGTCAGGATCAAGATGTCCGAATTTTCCGAAGAAGAGGGAGTATCATGAAAGCTTTTTGCATTGTACTTTGGTCCTTGGCATGTTCTGAAGGTGGTAGGAGATGACAAATTTGGTTCTTCGTACAAGGAGGAGTTGCACAAGAAGGCCAAGAAGTTGGCCCTCCTGGAAGAGAAAGTTAAAAAGGAAAAAGAGTTGGAGGAGGAGTTGAGGAGGCTGCAGAAGGAGAAGAGGAAGTTGCGGCCTCAGTGGATGAAGAAGAAGAAGAAGAAGAAGAAGAAGAAGAAGAAGAAGAAGAAGAAGAAGAAGACCCCTTGGAAGTGCATAGGCGGAGAGAGGAGAAAGGGGAGTCAAGTGGTACGAAGCCAGCAGACACAAGGTTGGAAAAGATGCTGACTGAGTGGGTGGCTAACCTGTCGCCGGGGGAAGAAGAGGAAGCGATGTTATATGTTCCCCAGATCGAGAGGGAGGTGGTGATAAGGAGATTCAGGCGGAGACAAATCCCTTACATCGGCAGACTATGGATGAGGAGAAGAGGCCGGAGTGGAAATTGCGCCTCACGAGGGAAAGAAGGATGTGAATGGAGGCGGCGGACGAGATGGAGAAGAGACTGAATGAAGCTGCAGAGAGGGGAGGAAGGTTGGATGAGACCGCCGATCTCAAGAGCCATATCGGGCTCCTGTCCCAAAACATGGAGGTAATGTTGAGGGCGCAGCAAGAGCAATTCCGCCATCTGAGGGGCCATGATATCACCTTGCAGTCCATACGCTAAGAGTTTAAAGACTTCAGACGTGAGATGATGCTGCGTGTGAGCACATAAGTGCAGGCACGATTAGACAACACAAAGAAGTTTTGCACAGGCGCTATAGAAGCCACCAAGACATCGCCCCCAAAGGAGGAGGAAGCACACCCCTGTAGAAAGCGCGCTAAGGTGAAGTTCCCTGAAAAAGGGAGAGAACTTCGATAACTGGGAGGCCAACATAAATTCTTATGTGCACCTCTAAGATATCATCCCTGAGGAGCAAGTCCTCGTGACCTTCCACACCCTCAAAGATGAGGCCTCTAGCTTTGCTAGATCATTAGCCCACGCCGCCAGGAGTGATAATGATATGGTCACCTACTCTGTGATCACGCCCTTAGGCGAGTTCTTGAAAGCCCTTCGAGATCGATTTGCAGATGTCACTGGGGCCCTAGGGAGCTCAAGGCCTCTGACAAACTGTAGACCATTCACTCTCGACAGTGGAAGAGTGTCGGGGCACTCAAGGGTGTCATGGATGAGTTAGTCGCCGTCCCTGACCATGGGGTTACTGAGCTCCAATTGGTTCAGTTATTCTTTTGTGCCACGCTCGATAGTTTGCACGGACACTTCTCTGAGAAGAGTAAACAGCATGACCTACGATACATTGAGTAGGGATGTTGTGGCTTTTGAGGCACATTCCATGCCAACTTCCATGTTCTGGCACAAGGACCTGGACAAAGGCCAAAAGTGGAAGGGTCGTACCATCTCCAGCCAAGTCAAGACCAAGGATCATTCGATCCTTACTTTAGATGAAGGTGGTATGGAAGAGGTCCCGTATAGTCAAATTGAGTGGGGCCTCGAGGAGGAGGACATTAGTGTGTGTCAGGGGAGCACTTGTTGTTGAAGCCGTTGGAAGGAGGTCGCAAGGGAGAGGAAGAGACCAGGTCCAAAGGGGCCAGGCCTCCGATGGTCGAGGACAGGCCGGGCAAGGGGTTGGCGGCATAGGAAACTACCGAGAGGGAGGTAGGGGTCAAGGTCCCCACAAAACCGTTCGCGTTCTAATTGGTCACCTCCCAGGGGGGGTGAATGACACCCTGGTCTGCCCCAGGGAAGACCTTGGGAATCTTTGGGCATGAACAAAGGAGAATCGATGATGGTCAGTGCATTTATTGCGGTGGCCCGGGGCATATTATCAAATATTGCCCCAAGTACAGGGATGCTCGGTGATCGGCTGTAGAAGCAGCAAAAGGCAACCGTCGGTAGGGGTCGCAACTGCCCTTACCCCTAGGCCATGTGGAGACGAGTGCGCGCGCCACAAAGAAACTCCCAACCCACATGTGCCTATGGCAGAGGTTGCTGGCCAGCGCCTAGTTAGCTGTCCAAAGACTGCTTGTATTAGAGTCTCTCTAGGCGCTTCCCTCACAGGACTGGCAGAAAAGCTGAAGGAGAGGATGCCAGCCTGGCCCAAAATGAGGAAAGATGGGAAAAGACAACTATTATTAGTAGACATTGAGGTCTTTAGAGGCCGAGTAGGGGCCCTAAAAGATAGTGGGGCCATGCGTAGCTATATCAGCAGGAAAGCGCTGCAGAAGCTAAAGCTAAACCTGAAAGTCCAAAAGCTAGCAAATCCCATAGTCAGTATCCTCGCAGATAATCGCACTACGCGAATCGAGGATTACGTTGAGGGAGTCCAGACGTATTTCCGCCTAGAGAAAGATGAGAAGGTAGAGAGGGTTCTCCATTCCCGGACTCTCCTCGTAGACGACAATCTCCCGTTCGATATGGTCCTAGGTATGGACCGGGAAAAGGCAGCAAAAGCCACACTGACCAAGATTGTACGTCGGCCCTGAAGAAGTTGAAGCGGGCCTTGATCGAACACCCATTCCTCAAGGTAGCTGACCCATCTTTACCCTTTGTTGTCACTACTGATGCAAGTCAATATGGTATTGGTGTTGTTTTACAGCAAGACAATGGCAATGGGTATAGACCCATAGAGTTCATGTCCGCTAGATTGCCTTCAAAGAAGGTAGCAACATCTACCTGTGAGAGAGAACTCTACGCTCTCAGGCAAGCGCTTGATCACTGGAGAAATTACTTGCTTGTGAGGTACTTCAAAGTCTATTCAGACCATGAAACGTTGAGGTGGTTAAAGACGCAAGATAACACCTAAGCTTACTAGGTGGGCTGCAGAAATAAATCAGTTCGACTTTTAGCTCAAGCCAGTCAAAGGAAAGTATAATGTGGTTGCAAACGCCCTTAGAAGAAGAGTCGACTACTTTGGAGCTATTGTTCACTATCAGGACATTAAAGCAAAAAGTTGCAGATGCGTATGCTCAAGACCCTATCTATAGCGATCTCCTCAAAAGAGTCAAGGAAAATCCAGCCAGTGAATCTGACTACCACACCACTAATGGGTTGCTATTTGAAAAGACAAACGTCATAGATCAGCTATGCATTCCCAACAACGAGGAATTTCGTAGTTTAATCCTTGGGGAGTGTCACGATACGGAAGGGTACTTCAGTTGGCAAAAGACCCTCGCCAACCTGATGCGTGCCTATACGTGGCCTGACATGAAAGCTGACTGCATAGAGTATGTGCATAGTTGCAAGGTACGCCAGCGCAAGAAAACTACGACGCGAGCCCCATTGGGTCTTCTCAGACCCCTGCTATTCCATCGGAACCCGAAGATTCTGAGTCCATAGACTTCATGGATGTTGGGGTTAGGAGTAGGCATGGCAAGAGCCAAGTCATGGTTGTAGTTGATAGATTTACCAAATATGCAGTTTTTGTTTCATTGCCTTCCAAGGCACGTACCGACCTAGTAATAGAGAAGTTCTTTGATCATTGGGTCAGTGAGCATGGTCTACCATTGTTGATAGTCAGTGATAAAGATACCAGGTTCACTAGTGAGAACTGGCAGGAGTTGATGAGACTGTACTTATGTCATCTGGCCGTCATCCAGAGACAAACGGTCAGACTGAGCAGATGAATAAGATCCTGCAACAAGTTCTGAGAATGTATATTAGACCTGATCAAGTCAACTGGGATGAGATGCTCCCAAAGGTAGCCAGCGCATACGACAATAGCGTTCACCTAGCAACCTGTCACACTCCCAACGAACTGCATAAGTCCTTTAGACCGTGTAGACAGTTTGAAGGACTAAAACGGGATCAGATCCAGCGGCTACCACCCGGTACTAGGGAGTTACACTACAGCACAAGAAAGAGATTGCTACCGTGGTAGAGAACCTCAGGAAGGCCCAACATGAGATGATAGAGCAAGCCAACAAGCACCGTCACCCGTCACAGTTCCAGGTAGGCGACCTAGTCTGGGTCAAGTCCAAAGAATTTGCTCCTGAGGAGAGCATCTCGCAGAAGCTGTTGCCTGCGTATAGAGGACCATGGCCAGCCTTAGAAGTCAAGGGCGGAGATGATCGGCCGTCCTACACCATAGAGATCATACACACCTCCACACCTACCCAATTTTTCATGCGTCGAAGTTGTTGCCTTGCACTGCGTACGAGTCAGCAATTCCCATCGAGAAGGTCCATGATCCCTCCGCATATGGACGGTAAGTACGACATTGATCACATAGTAGGTGAGGATGTATTCAGAACAGGAGGTAGAGGTCATCCACAGAAACAGTACAAAGTCAGATTTTCTTACCAAGAACCAGAAGACGACCGCTGACTTTACACGAACAGAGCTTCTAGAGACTGCTCCCGATGTAATCCGTGACTATGAAAGGGCTAAGAAAGGTAAGGATCCTGTTATAGATTGACATATTCTCGGAGGACCTCGAATTTAGGCCGGCGGGAGTGAAACGATTTCCACCTTTACAGTAGCAGGTGCAGACCCCAGGGTTCGGTCCCTAGACCTCGCCCTTACCCGTGTACAGTATCAGTACCCTGTGTGTATTTGAACCCACGAACTGTCTTGAAGGACGCCTGTCTGCGTGTTGTAGGTAGTGTGGTCATCGGGTCTCGAACAGTAGATCTGTAGGTTATAAGTCTTAGCGGTGGGAGGGGTTGTTGCTGCTACAGTACCGGAAGGTCAAAGTCGTAGCTGCTACAGTACTGAACGGGCAAGTCCACAGCCTTCCGGAAGGTCCGGAAGTGACCCTTTGTGCAGTCCTAGGCTAAGGTCTGTAGGCAAGTGGGCAAGTGGTTACTCCAACCACGCCTAGTCAGCGGTACCCAGTCCCAGTCGCACCTTCTCCAGTCAGCAAGTACCATGTGGGACTGTGTGCACCCTGGGCCCGGAGGAAAGGCGCAGACCAGCGACCCTCCGAAGTATAAATCAAGAGGCAGCATCCAGTCATTCATTCATTCTGCCTGTGAGTCGTGTGGAAGCGCTGCCTGAGCGTCTTGTGCAAGGAGGTCTGCAGGTGCCCAAAGGAGAAGTAGGCTGTGAGGGAGACGAAGCGGCCATAGCCGCTAGTAGCTAGGAAGTAGAAGGCGGCCATAGCTGCCACAGGTTAGAGATAGGTTGTAGCGTGTATATGTGAGTGTGTTGTGTGAAGTGTGTGAGTGTGTTGTGTGAAGTGTGTGAGTGTGTGTGGGACATCCAGGGAGATTCAGAGTAGCGTGCGTGTGAACAGTTGCTGGGGATACAGTACTGGCTGAGGAGTTTTGAGGCGCACAGGCGCCATAGCCATCAGAAGCAAGTTTGAATCTGAACTGTGTTCTTGGCCTTGATATCTCTGAGATTTGTGTGGCCGCCTGGCGCCAGTGTGATTGCCATCTGTTTTTATGCATGCTAAGGAAGAAGACGAGTCTGGTTGCATTGGTATGCTACCAGCCATTGCGTGCTTCTCACCCGCCTGTTGCAGATTGCCAAGATCCCGCCCCAAGGTATACGGGTCAAGCTGCCCGGGGATCCCAGCAATCACCTCTCCCATTGCTGGGCTAGTGTCTTCCGTGTGTTTGCAGCTCTGTGTCTCAGTCTGTAGCCCAGCCTTGTTGTGTAGTCCAATATGTGCTGACCCAGCGCTCTATCCTGTCCGTCTTGGTCGGGAGCTTCCAAGCCCATTGTTGGCTCGAAAACCCTGTATTCTTCGTCCTTCGCTACTTGAATTTTGCAGAGACGGGTGAGCTTTACTGATGCCTGGGTTTGGCTGGTTTTGCTGACGCCGCTGGTTGTCTGACCCACTTCCTGTATGCTGCGCAGTCCCATCAGACCCCACTTCTCTCAGGGTCCCACCCTTTTGATAAAGGACAGGGCCATGGAGGGTGGGAGTTCCTAGTCCCAAGTTTCCCACTCCGCCACTGCCCAGTCTGGCTCCCTTGCTAGAACTGTCGCCCATGCGGGTGGTATCGATAGGAAGAAGTCGTTCAGGTCTGCTGCAGGTTGTGGCACCCCTTCAGCAGCCCACGCAGCTCCATGTGGCTCTTCCACCGCTTCTGGTCTTCGTGCCAGATGTGTTTAAGCTGCCATACACCTCTCTTGACCCATGTTGCCCATCTGCTGTCCCGAACCGTCAGTGTCCAGGGCTTTTAGGCCGTGTCCAGTATCCACTTGTTGCAGAAGAGGGGTTGCCTGAGCATCTCTACCCTGGATGTAGGGGGCCTGACTGTGGCCGGGAAGATCTCCCGCCATGTCTGCAGCAGATGCATCCAATAGTTGCTGTTCCCCGATCGTCGCTGACTATGATGCTGCCCTTGGTCTGCTGCTGCTTCCCTTCTTCCTGCCCACGATTTGGACATAATCCAGAAGAGGCCCCGCATGTTGCTGGGAGAGCGGATTGCCGGCAGTTGCCTAATTCTGTATAAGACCAGTGTAGACCCGGGCAGGTTGCAGTGGGTGAGAAGCTTGTGAACCCATTTGGTTTGCAGGGCTTTCGTCTGAATCTCTGGGTCGAGGATTCCCAACCCGCCCCTCTCCTTGGGATGGATCACGCGGCTCCATGCGACTTTGGAGGAGGTGTAGATATGATACCACACATCTAGCTTGGCGATCATTTTAGCCAGGATCTCTGGTGCCATTGCTTGGTCTGGGCCTCCAAAAACCGCAGCAGGATTTGCCGTTCCTGCCACTCGAAACCCTCTGGTGTAATTGCTCGCGGGGGCTCCGCCGGATTGGCCAACCACCACCCCGTTGTATTGTGCCAGTTACTCTTGATCTCAGAGGCCAGCTGAAATGCCTGCATTATCAAGGCTTGGAAGGAGGCGTCCAAGGCACTAATGAGAGTTGTGAGGTCATCCATAAAGAGAAGGTCGACCAGCAGTGTCACTCCGTGCCCCTTCAGGGAAGGCTTGGCCACCAGCCTTTCTATTGAGGGGTCCTTACGCAGGAAGGAGGCAATGGCTTCTGTGGTGAATAGGAAGAGTGGTGCTGCCAGTGGGTCCCCTTGATGGATCGACCTCGACATCTTGTATGGGGCCAAAAGGAGACCGTTCATCTTTTGGGTGAGTTGCATTCTTAGCTCAGCTGGATACCTGTCCATGTGCATGGCTGTACAGGACTCTCACCCAACGTCGAAAGCTGGGTCCCACTCCCATGTGTTCCATGCATTGCTGTTGGACATTCCAGTTGACTTTGTCGTACGCCTTTTCGAAGTTGAAGAAGAGGATAGCAGCGTTGAGTCTCTTGTCTCTTATGTATCTGACTGCCTCTGTCAGCGTCATGGCATTGTCCAGTATGAGCCTCCCGGGGATGAAGCCTGTCTGATCGACGTGAAAGCACCGTTTCGTGATGGTGCTGAGCCTATTGGCCAACAGCTTCGCGAGTATGTTATAGACCACGGTAAGTAACGTGATTGGTCTGTAGTTCTTGATGTCTGCCGGATCCCCCTTTTTGTACAACAGCGTGACCACCCCAGTGCTTATGTATTTTCCCAGGCCCTCCCCCCCTTCCTTTCTTATCCCTTTTACTCAAGTTTTTTAGCGCATTTCTCCATATTCTAAACTCAAGTACAACAAAGGTTTGTACTTGTGTTAGTGATCAAGTCAAACAGTCTACAATAACCTCTTTTTTTCCCCTCCTCTTCCTTTTTCTTCTTTCCTATATAAAAGGGCATGGCCTTGAGATATCATCATTATGCTGACCAGCCCCAGGTAATTCAGAATGATTTTACTCACAACTGGTTAACGGGGACCCCCACTTTTCAGCTTTTGGGTTAATGGGTCCAGAACTGAAACTAGGGTTTGGGGGTCAAATTTTATGGTTTTTTTTTTTATTCTTCTTTTGTTTTCCTTTTTTAAGGCTGTTTTTGTTTTGGTTCAAGGTTGTTGTGTGCCAAATTTGGTGTCTTTTTGGAGCACTGGAAATTCCTCAGCTGACATTGCTGAAATTTCTAAAAAATTCTGAAATTGGAATGTTGGCAAAATTTGCATGCAAGTGTACTTCTGCCTTGCAGTTTTTAAGGTTTTTGTGTTTTTTTTCCTGCAGTTGTGTTTTTGTGTTGGCAAAATTTGCATGCAAGTGTCCACTCTATGAATTTATGGCAAGTTCGGTTAAAATGGCCTTTGGGTTTTGCTATAAATGGCGTGGCAAGTTGTCTTAAAATTTAGGTCTCCGTTAACCATCTCTGAAAAACATACATCCTCCACAAAGAAGTCAAAATCGGCACACTTAAGAGCCAACATTGCGAGATGCTTTGATCGGGTGATCAAGAGGTCGAAGGGTTAGGAGTGTCCCTAGTAATAGTGGTTCGTTTTTACCGCACGATCGCAGGATCAAGCGGCCAAAAAGCACTGTGTGGGGAACCCAAACAGGCTTGGAAAGGCCTAGAGGCTAGAAGCTAAGCTGGCTGGTGTCACAAGCTGAATCAGGCCAAAATCTGGTTCAGATTCGCTTGGTTCTAGCAGGTGGCCATTTGGAAAGGCCTGAAAGGCCTAGAGGCTCCAGGGAGGTTCTAGAGCTGGCGCAAAGAATTTAAGCCATCGATTCGGTGTATCAAGGGTTCAAAATTTTTGTGTGTAGGGCACTGTAGGCTGAAATGGGTCTCCAAGGGAAGGCCTACTGGCCTATGAATCTGGCCAGATTAAAATGCCAGATTCATGGTTAGCAGGGCCTGTGCACAGGCCAGATTCATCCGGTCCGATTGGATGGGTGGCCTGGTAAGGCTTGGGGGCTGAGAAACCTCTAGAGGCAAGGTGAAAGATCTTGGCCACCCAATTGATTAGATCAACGGCCTAGAAGAATTTGCCAGGTGTACTGAAGGTTTCTAGAAGCCTCACACCAAACCTTTGTGGCAGGTTGCAAGTTGTCCGATCTTGCAAGGCTAGGCAGGGGCAATTACTAAGGTGACTGGCTTGGCATTGGAAGACCACCCTGCCACATGTAAGTACAAGTGGCTGCCACTATGGCAACCATGTGTAAGCAATGTGAGCATGGCATGCAAGCAGCAAGCAACGGGTGGAGACAGGGGATGATGTAAGCGAGCTGAGCACAGTACTAGGCTGAGTCTACGGAGACTGGCGACATTGAGGGGTTCCTAGTGGCTGCTAGGGCCTAGTTTTGCATAGCTTCAGTTTGTTAGCCAACACCGGGCCCGGTCACCTCCTTCGTGGGGCGTTGCAACAAGGCTGGGCGAAGAGGCGAACCTGCGCATGCGCGTGTGTGTGTTGACACGGTGCTTGCCCTCCGTGTGTGCTGTGACGGGAGGCTGCAGCACGGGAGAGCAAAGTACCTTCACACTCGCAGGAGGACGCTGGAGGTTCCCATGCGGTGGTCGCCTTGGACCGTTTAGGCCTCGTGCCAGCCTATACGCTGGCCAAGGGTCCGTTTCAGCGTCGTGGCAAGGTCCAACTGATAACTGTTCGTGGTGGGGAAAGGCTGTCCTAAGACAGACCATACTCCAGCTTAGGCACACGGTTGGGGCTACATCAGCCAAGGCAGTGCGGTGGCCCTGTGGACCGTTGAGGCCTCGTACTGGCCTTCTGGCCAGACTAGACTCTGCTTCGGCGTCGTTGCAGTGTTGAGCTCAATCTGACTCGATTGCCGAGATTGTTGGGGGACGTTCTGCTGGCGGTGCTATCACACCTTGCCTATTAAGTGTGTGAGGTGGCAGAGGTTACACTGATTGGGAGAGCTTGCACGAAAGGGGAGATGCTATCAGTTTGACCAGTGGGTGAAGGAGTGCGTGGAGTTGTGTGGATGGGTGATTTAGTGGGATAGCTCGGTAAAGTGGCCTACAAACTGTTGCATTGCCAACAGGCTGTGCAAATTGGTGATTGTGGATTGAGAATTTCTTGGATTGGATTTTGTTCTACTGTCTTTTGACAGGTCAGTAGACTCATCTCCTTCATTCCTCATGCATGTATGGACTGTGGAGTGAATCTTGTCTGCCCTATCTGTTTGATGTTGTTTGTATGCATGTCCATGCAGGTATGCTTGGTTATGTGAATTTGGCACGAAGCTTATCAGACTCTGTTATGGAGGCTTGTATGCCATGTGTGCGACGAAGTGAATTGTACCACATTGCGATTATGGTCATGTGGCACGAGAGTCGTGTTGGGAAGGCATCCCTGATTATCGGTTTGACCGGTAGGAGCGCCATGAAGGACGCTGATGGTGCAATGCATTTTGTTTGATTATTGGATTATTCCACGTCTTCTTGTCAGGGTGAATAACTTTCGACATGGGTAGGTATCCTGGGAGTGATGGTGAGTAAGAGACTCCAGTATATTCTTCGAACGTGCGGCATGTGAGGTTTCTTGGGATTGGCCTAGCTCCGGCATGTGAGCGGGAGTGTTGCTTCGGCATGACGCCTTCAGTGTTGTGGGAGAAGGTCTGCCTGCATCGAAGGTGATCCCCTCTTGCACGTTAGACCGACGACACCATTAGGCATCGCCTCTTAACGGCGGAGAACGGTAGGGGGAGTGCCGTGTGGGTAGGGAGACTCTCAGCACGACTGATAGATCCCAGCAGGACTGATAGATCCCGTCGCTCATCACACATGGAGATGGTGGTGAACGTGCTGTTTGGAGCTTACAGTGCCAAGGTCATTTAGTGCTAATTGTGTCGCATGGAACTTGAGAAGACAAATGTTCAAGGGAGTGCACATCTGTGTGACATCATGAAGTAGAGAAAGGGGCTAGGAGCGGAAGCAGTTAGACACCCTACTTGACTGTTCCCCTCTAAGGCGCGGGAGATCAGCACCCCATGACCTTGGTTACAAACAGGTTCACAAAGGCGTTTACCATGGCATATACTACATCGACGAACGAGCAAATTCCCTCAGCCGCAGCAAGTAAAAGCTGCCGCATGTGCATCGGTGGCTCGGTGGGGATACACCCCCAAGGGTGGTGACCGCCCCTTGGGTACGCGAAGCTTGCCCCGTTGGCCCTATCCTCTCGTCGTAGGCTCCACAAGTGGTTAACGGGGACCCCCACTTTCAGCTCCTGACTAATGGGTCCAAAACTGAAATTAGGGTTTGGGTGTCAACTTTTATGTTTTTATGTTTTGTTTTTTTTTGCCTGTTTTTGTTTTGTGTGCCAAATTTGGTATGATTTGGGCCATTGGAATTTTTTCTGATGAGATTACTGAAATTGGAATGTTGTCGAAATTTCATGACAGTGCACTTTTGCCGTGCTGTTTTATAGTTTTTTTTAGTTGTTTTTGCAATGTTCTTTTCCCGTAAGTAGTTACTATGATCTCCACTATGAATTGGTGGCAAGTTTGGTTAAAATGACCCTTGTGTTTTGATATAAATGGCGTAAGAAGTTGTCTGAAAATTAAGGCCTCCGTTAACCACCTCTCGTAGCAGGGCCAGGCGGGGTGTAAGCTGGCACACCCGGTCGGAGTGGCTAACTGTTTAAGTGCACTCTGGATATTCACACTCCTGTGTCACACTACCAGGAGGGCTACCTCCGAAGAGGGAGCCGATGCACATGACAACATCCTCCACAAAGAAGTGAAAATCGGCACGCTTAACAGCCGGCATTGCGAAATGCTTTGATCGAATCCACACTTTGTGCCTCGTGGAAAAGCTAGACACATATCCTGTGATGAGGAATCAGATTAAGGCCAGGTTGAAAGCAGGACGGTTCCCAGCACGTGTTGCTCCCCACGAATAGATTGGAGCTTGTTTCAGGGGGGGGGGAAAAAGGCATTATGACTGGTTTCGCCAACCGCCCAATAACTATATATAACTCACAATCTCATACAACTGTGGCGAGCTTCAAGTTATATCCCCGTTAGTGGCTGAGTACAAAGGCGCGAGATTCATTGTATTGTATTTAAGGCCAGAATAGCTGCTTAGTTTCGGTTTCACTGGTTTCATTTAGATTTAATCGAAGACATGTGGGTGCCCGAAGGGTGGGCCGGGTCCCCGACAGGAAAAGAACAGTACATTGATTGATAATCCAAATTGCCATGTCATCAACCGGAACCATTCAGCCTCTGCCCTCAACAACCCCCCCCAATCTCTGTCCTCAATTGATTCCTTAACCATCTTTATGTACTGATGCATTACCCATCATCGTTAAGGCCACAAAGTCCATTACCATTCGAGAAACCTAGTCAGTGTCATCAACCAGGAAGCCCTGTCTGTGTCATCAACTAGAGTCTCCCATCCGACCGTCTTCACCCGAATAGAACACCCAGTCCTTGTCGCTGTTTGTAGACTGAAAGCTGCACCAAATACAACTATAATGACCATGCCCTCTATTCGGGTGAAGACAGTAGTCTCCGTCATCAACCAGAATCTGCCCGGCCTCTGTCATCAACTATCTCTAACCGGAATTGCCCAAATCTCTGTCATCAACCAGAAACCCGTGTCTATGTCCCCAACTGGTCCCCCCATCCAGTCTCTGTCATCAACCAGAAGGCCCCCTGCCTCGATCATCAGCTATACTCCCCGTCTTCCTGTCATCAACTGTGTTCATTCATCTCAAAATAACTGATCACCCCACCCTGGAATGGGACAGCCTATCCCTCTATCCCAGCCCCCCCCCCCCCCCCCCGCAGAACAGAAACCCTCCTAGCCAAGTCCACACTCCCCAGGCGCTGGTGAGCTCTCTTGACAGTAATTCCTACCATATGCATGTGTTGCACTCGTTTCCTGATTAGATTCCAAGGAAGTTCTTAAAAAATGTTACGAGGACAATGTCTTTTGGATTGTACGTCACACAACCCACTCCACCCCCTCAACTATTTTTCATGAATGTCACACCGCACTCAGTGCCCCCTTGTCTTTCGGTACTAGCATCCCACCCCAGCCCCAGGGTATGGCATAGAGACTGCTTTAGAGTTCAAACCGGGTTTACCTGTGAAGTTTCCTTCTCTTGGTTTGTCTCCACAGGTGCGCCCCCCATTGCTCTCCCAAGGAAAGACAAAGGATCCTCTGCAATCAGCTTCACAAAGTTAACCATCCGTTCGATTGGCTGCAATACAGATGTCACAAATTTCATTGCCACATCCGTTTTGTTAGTAATCATTAATGCAAACAAAAGCACAAAGTTAGTTATTATGAACTTGCTAACTATACTGGGCAGGCATTCTTCGGGACATCCGTTAAAATTGGAACGATACAGAGAAGATTAGCATGGCCCCTGCGCAAGGATGACACACATAACTCGAGAAATGGTCCAAAAAAAAAAAAAAAAACTATACTGGGCAGGCACCTGGCCAAGCATGACAGGAGCAGGCAGGCAGGGAAGACCTGCCCCCCCAAAAAAATCAGGCCAGGATTGCACATGACCTGAGCAGTCAGAATCCAGCCTCACATTCCAATTTGCTGATGGGTCACCCGGCAGGATTTGTGGGATATAAACAGGGTTTAAACTCTGAAGGGGATTGAAGGGGTACATCCTAAATCTTGTTCGAAACAACTACTGCCTCAGGGGGGGTTGAGTCTCAAATAAGCAAAAAAAACAGCAGTTTTGTCACGGAGGCAGTTTGGAATGCACAAAAACGTTGAAAAAAGTTCAAAAAACCAAAAATAGCGGTATTTTTTTTTTTGCTGTTTTGAACATGGCCCTCTGCATATGACAGCCCGCCCTTGCCTTTACCACAAAAGTGCTTGATACAATCTACAGCGCCTGTTTTATTGCCTTCTCAAAGTCATTGCATGACTGACATGCAGGTGTGTGTGTTTTTTTGCCTGTTCGGAACTCAAACTTGATGCGGCCGAAGTTGGTTCATCTTTTTTTCTCTTTTCTTTATTTTTTCACAAAACAGGCCCTTATGGGCCTGGCTTCATATCCATTCTGGGGAGTGTCTGTCCGGTTCCTTTTTCACCGGCAAGTCATGAATTTACAGAACAACTCACTCACGCTTCCTCCCGTCTGGCCGAAGGACCACTGATCAGAATTGATTGCCCTTGATAGGGGGATTGACTGTCAGCTTGCCATTTATGTAACCCCTCCTTCCCAAATCCCACTATTTTTTTTTTCATTTCAACTTCTTTTTTTTTTTCTTTTTTTTTTCCTGAGGAGCGACAGTCCAGTTCATATTCCACCGGCAAGTCAGATATACAACGAAGACACCCTCACGCTTCCTTCTGTTTGGCTGAAGGACCCCTGAGCAGCATTGATCAATACAGATGCCTGGAGGATTGACTGTCAGCTTGCCTTCCTTCTGCATTTCCACTCAGGTTTGCTTCCTACAACCTGCCAAATTTAACTTGAATCCAAGAAATGCCGAAGGAGTGTGGGTACCAAAGGCCCCTGAAGGTGCCTGGAATGTTGAATTCGGAACTCTGTAGGTGTAAGTTGCCAATCGCTTCTCTGCAATTCCCCTTCTTGCTGGCTTGTGAGCAGATTAAGTGGCCTGTATTGGGTCTTGTAGGTCTGCTGATTGGGTTGTCCGCCTCCTGAGCCCCACTTCTGAGTTGTGCCAGTCTTTCTAACAATGTGGTATATAGTTCCGCACAAGCGGGCCAAAGCCCTCCTCCGTGCAAGCACGGATTCGAACCAGCGACCTTGGCCTCGGGAGCCAGACTCCCAAAAATCGAACAAAAGGCTCAAATGGGGAAGAGGGAAAGCCTAACAGCAACCCCCCAGGACAAAGAGTCCGAGGAGGATGGAGAGGAAATGCACCTAGATGAGAAGGAACACCTTGACAGACAAAAAGAAATCCTCAAGGCACAAATCACAGTGCTAAAGGATCAGAACAGGGAAACATAAGGCATAGCAGTCAACCTGCAAAAGTTGGCTGCAGGCTAGAACGCAGAAACGTTCACAGCAACCAGGCTTGAAGCCAAAGGAGGGTGCAGGAGAAGAGCGATAATCCCCTACAGATGGAGCACAAAGCACGGGGATTGGGGAGTAGCAGTCAATAAATCATGGACCCTTATCACACTGGCCAAACTGAGTGAAAAAGCTATGGCAATCAACATCTCAGATGACGTTCCCATGAGCGCTCATATTTTGGGATCATGGGAGGAATGGAGGAAAGAGTGGATTGGCACAACAGGGGACCTGATGATTAGTGATCTCAAAGCCTGCATGGTCCAATACTCGATGGAGGCGGAGATCATAGACCACCTCACATGGCAACCATGAAAGGTAGTCCAGTCAATCCCATACGGCCTCTTAGGTGGAGAGAGGGACTGCAAATCAGAGCTAGCATTAACGAACATGAACTAAGTGAGTCGGTGTCAAAATATTTCAGCCTACCCTTGGAGACCCATTTCAGCCTTCTAAGTACCGATGGAAGGGGTCCTGTGCAACGGAGCGGAGTGAGCGAGAATTGTCGCGTCCGTGGGATGTGTCCGTGTGGTGTTGTGTGTGGTGTGGGTTGCGTTGGACACTACAGCCTTGCAGGGGTGGGGTGGATATCACGACCGGTATGGTTCCACTTTCGAACACCGTGTCTTGGCTGTAGTGGTTAAGAGACTTGGCTCCTGAGGCCAAGGTCGCCGGTTCAAATCCGTGCTTACATGGAGGAGGGCTTTGGCCCACTTGTGCGGATCTATATACCACATTGTGGAAGCACCCATTAATCAGCGGGGAAGAATACCCTGTATTGGTGTTCGGGCTAAGTACCGATGGAAGGGGTCCTGTGCAACGAAGTGGGGTGAGCGAGAACTGCAACGGTCGTGGGATGTGTCCGTGTGGTGTTGTGTGTGGTGTGGGTTGCGATGGACAATACAGCCTTGTAAGGGTGGGGTGGATATCACGACCGGTATGGTTCCACTTTTGAACATCGTGTCTTGGCTGTAGTGGTTAAGAGACTTGGCTCCTGAGGCCAAGGTCACCGGTTCGAATCCGTGCTTGCACAGAGGACTTTGGCCCGCTTGTGCGGATCTATATACCACATTGTGGAAGCACCCGTTAATTGACGGGGAAGAATACCCCGTAGTGGTGTTCGGGCTAAGTATCGATGGAAGGGGTCCTGTGCAACGGAGCGGAGTGAGCGAGAATTGTCGCGTCCGTGGGATGTGTCCGTGTGGTGTTGTGTGTGGTGTGGGTTGTGTTGGACACTACAGCCTTGCACGGGTGGGGTGGATATCATGATCGGTATGGTTCCACTTTTGAACACCATGTCTTGGCTGTAATGGTTAAGAGACTTTGCTCCTGAGGCCAAGGGCGCCGGTTCGAATCCGTGCTTGCACGGAGGAGGGCTTGGGCCCGCTTGTGCGGATCTATATACCACATTGTGTTGTTGTAGGATCTGGGCGAGATGTAGCTGTTTGGTGCGTGGTTTCCTTGGTTTGCTGCCTCTTCCAATTTGGTGTGATAGCATTAAAAAAAAATTCTGACAATTCTTGTTCTTTTTCTAAGATTTCGTATTGATTGTCTGTGGGGAACAAGTTATTCTGCAAATTGAAGATGTGTTTTTTGTAAGCAATTCTGATTTCAAATTCAATCTCCCTTTCCCTTTCCAGCCTCTTGACATATTCAGAGAACCAATTGAGAAAGTCTTCTTGATCCTCCTCGCATGTTCTCCTGGCTGCGTCTTGATCCCTCCCTGTATGTGACTCTTTCTCTGCCGAGTCCCATAACATGTTGTCGTATGCTTCCTCATCGTCTTCTTCTCCATCCCTTTCTTCCTCCCCTTCTTCGCCTCTTCCTTTTGGGATGTCTGTTTCATCTCCTTCGTCCATCGATTATTTTCCTTCCTTGCTGCAACCTTCCTCAGTCCCTCACTATTTTTTCCCTTTGCTGACTGAGTCTCTTCCTTCCTCCTCCGGCTGGCCCTCCAGGCTTTCGTTTGTATCCGCTTCAATCCCATCCGTTGTTGAGTGAGATCCCCTAGGCCTGCTACTTTTGACTTGTGTTGTGCTGTGTGCAGGCGAGCTTGGGGTGGATTGGTTGGCTTTTCTTTTGAGACGTTTGTGTGGGTCGTTTGTTGTGTTTTCCCTTTGTGCTTTTTGGGATTCGTTGGTGTCCTGCAAGGGTTTCTGACTTTTGGTTGTTTGTAGGATCTTGCTTCTTGCCTGCAAGTTTTCAAAGTAGGCTTTTTCTGCTGAGCTGCCCGTTTTGAACAATTCTTGCAAGCTTTCTTTCATGTGCTTGTCCTCCATAATCCCTTGCATATCCAAAATTTGTTTTTCAGGAAGGGCGGAAGAGGTGGGATCCCGACACCCAGGCGGCACGTGTCAGGACGAGTCGTGTAGATCGGGCGCAGGGGGGAGGAGACTGAGATCGAGGGGGGGCGGGGGGCGCACGGGGATGCACAATCGGTGTTGAGCAAGGGGAAGGGGGGGAAGGAGATTGTAGGCGCACGGGGCTGGGTGGACACGTGCGCACGAGGGGAGGTGGGGATCGACTGTCCACGTGGCAATGATCCTTCCGCATGTCCACCTACCGAAACCTTGTTACCGCTTCTCCTTACTCCGATAGTAAGGTTCGATGAACCTCTCACCGCCGGCTGCGACCCGCTGAAGCCCAAAGCCAACACTTCACCAGCCATTCAATCTGTAGGAGCGACGGGCTAAGGACGAGCCAGGGTACACGTGGCAGCAGGTCGGCGTCGGCGGCATGGGATGACGACAGCATCTGGAGTAGCGCCGTCGTGGAGGTTGCCGAGGAGAAAGGCGCCAGCTTGGATGAAGAACGTACCTGGTCGAATTGACGGACCAGGTGCAGCTGCAAAAACGAGCTTGGAGATAGCTATCCGTGATAGTGGGATAGTCGGAGAGGGAGGGAGGGACGGGGATACCCAGAGAGGGAGGGAGGGAGGGAGCAGAGGTTCGAAACCCGCTCCGATACCAATGTGACGCACGTGCGGAGGGCAGGTGCGGAGATGTGTGTGAGAGAGAGAGAGAGAAGATGGACACACACGAGAAGCAGCAGCTGAGTGAAGGTCCAGTCCGGCTCAATGAAAGAACGAACAACTGAATGAATGAACCAACTGACCACGGACCTGGTCCTAGGCCGAAGTGATATACCGGCCTAGGTCCAGGTACCGGGAAACAACCTGGTACCAGGCCAGGGTCAGGCCGACAGCCTGAAACTGGTCCGGTCTCACTGCCGGGCCGTAGGGGTACCGCTACACTCGTCTTCAATTTTCCTCGCCCCCTTTGTTTGCCATTGACTCTCATGTGGTGGGTATGTATCAGGTTGGACTGTTGGCTCACTATGCAGCGTCCACACCCATTTTGGTTCGTCCAATCTGTCGTCGAAGACCCATCCTCTGTAGGTGGGATCATCGACAAACCACAACCCTGTCTTTGTTTCACATCCAACCAGGTTGTCCTTCTCTGTCCCTGTTAAGTGGCCAATTTCTATCAGTGCCCAGATCCTTTGCATTTGAAGGAGAGTGGGTTGGATTTGGTGGAGAGGAAAACTGCCAATTTCTGTCCGTTCGATTTTTGGAACAGCCAGGTGTCTGCGAACTGTGGTGGAATGCGTAAGGGGACTTCCAAACATGCTATTCTGGAGTCATGGTTAGGGGCCATGAATTTGAGGCCTGAGGCCAGCCATTCGATGGCAGGATTGTTTGGGTAGACTTATGTCGGTCTGTGTTCCACGAAGCTATGTAGGCCTTCCGCGATGTTGTCAAAATGGATCCGGAGCATGGTTTGCCTATGCCTTGAGGCATCAGGCTGCGGTGCCCGTCCTGGTTTGCGGTTGGTGACCGCCACCACTTCTTTCTTGCATTTGAGGTTGTTTAGGGAGATTAGAAAGGGTGCATATGCCCTATCTGGAGTGACTATCATGACCGTGTTGCACGCTCGTTTGTGATAGGTGACTTATGGTTTCGTGCCTGGGATTTCCTCCAGGGACCTGAGGATGTCCCGGACCCAGGACCGTTTTTCGTTCGGGGACATGTTTGCACATTTATGCGTTAAGTTGAACAAAATTGCATGTTTGTTAAAAACTTCCTCGCAGTTGGATTCATCCTCTTCCGGATATTGTCATATCTCCACTTGCTCTTCTCCTATGCCTGATGGGATCATCTGCTTGATGATGTTCACCTTGGACTTGATATGAGTGATTGAGATGAGGAAGTCCATTGCTTTTTGGCCTAAGGATTTTGAGAATGGGTCGGAGGTTGAGGATTGGGATCCTTTCTGTGTGTTATCAAAAGGATGTGGTTGTGTTCTCACGAGTGGTTGTGCTTGGTCTTGTGATTGTCCTCCTGGAATGGGTGCAATCCCCGAACTTGCGGGGTTTGTTGGTTTCTGCGGTATGATCTCCTTCTTTCCTCCGCATACGAGATTGTCATGTTGTGTGGGTGATCAGATTACGGTGGTGCAGCTCTGTATCATTCGTCAAACAAGGTATCTGCGTGGCGGAGGTCAGCATGCGATTGCCCATTTGGGGATCGGTTTGGGGAGGGTTTTCAAAATTTGGGCAGCCTTTACCCTCCCCTCTTGGGGATCGTTTTGAGAAAGATGAGCTTCTCCTTCCTAGTTGGTGTGGTCGTCAGCACTCCTGCTGAGAAATACTGCCTATTAAAATTATCAGATTAATTAAAAGAATACCCCTGCAATTAGACTCACTTTCTTCTTACTCTGTATGCATGTAAACAGATGGCAAAGTACTCTGCGCCAGGCACCCACACAAAGCTCAAAGATATCACAGGCGAGACCACAGTTCAAATACAAGCTCGCTTCAAATAACTATGGCGCCTGTACGCCTTTACTTCATCCCCCACGTCATGGTATCCTCACAACTTGTTCACACTCACACTCGCTGGATCTCCCTGGATATCCCACGCGCACACACACTCTCGCTGTACACGAATGCACACACACACTGAACTCAACTTCTAAGCTGCAGCGGCTATGGCCGCTCCACTACTACTGGCTATGGACGAACTATCTTCCTTCAGCCCACTTCGACCTCGGGCATCTGCAGACCACCTCGCACAAGACGCACTGACAGCGCTTCCGCATGGCTTGCAGCAGAATGAATGAATAGCTGAACACTGCCTCTTGATTTATACTTCTGTGGGTCGCTGGTCTGCCCCTTTTCACCGGCCCTTTGGTGCACACAGTCCCATACGGTACTTGCTGGACTGGACAAGTGTTACTGAGACTGGTACCGCTGACTGAACGAGACTGTATTGCCGACTTAGTGGGATGGTACTGCCGATTTAGTGCAGTTGGACCTACGACTTGCCTGCAGACCTCTAGCCTAGCAGTTTCGACCTCTACACAGTTGTAACCCCTACTTGACAGATCTACAGACCGAACCCCTACAGCTACAGGGACCTACGACACACAACAGCCACTACTAAAACACAGGTCGCGGGCTCAAAACACACAGGGGTCTACTCGATACTGTACACGGGTGCAGGTAAGGTCTAGGGATCGAACCCTGGGATCTGCATCTGCTTCTGCAAAGGTGAAAACTGTTTCACTCCCGCCGGCCTAAATTCGAGGTCCTCCGAGAATACTTCAGTCTAAGGCAGGGTCTTTACCCTTTTTATCTCTCTCATAGGCTCGGACTATATTGGGAGTTGTCTCTAGAAGTTCTGCTCTTGTGAACCAGCGGTCATCTTCAGGTTCTTGATAAGAGAATCTGACTTTGTACTGTTTCTGTGGGCGACCTTTACCTCCTGTTTTAAAGACATCCTCACCTACTATGCCATCAATGTCGTACCTTCCATCCATATCTGGAGGATTCATAGACCTTCGTGATGAAAATTGTTGACTCGTAGTACACGGTAACAACTTTGATCCATGGAAAACTGGGTAGGTGTGGAGGTGTGCTGGAATTTCTTTGTGTAGGATGGTCCATCCTCTCTGCCCTTGACTTCTAGGACTGGCCACGGTCCTCTATATGCAGGTAGCAGTTTCTGGGAGATGTTCTCCTCAGGGGCGAACTCTTTTGACTTGACCCAGACTAAGTCACCTACTTGGAACTGTGAAGGGCGATGGTGTTTGTTGGCTTGTTCTATCATCTTGTGTTGGGCCTTCCTGAGGTTCTCGATTACGGTAGCAATCTCTTTTTCGTGTTGTATCGCAAATTCCCTGCTACCGGGGGTAGCCTTTGAATCTGATCCCGGTTAAGTCCTTCAAACGGTCTGCGGGGTTTAAAAGACTTGTGTAATTCGTTGGGAGTGCGACAAGTAGCTAAGTGCATGCTATTGTTGTCAGCATTGGCTACCTTTGGGAGCATCTCGTCCCAGTTAAGTTGGTCGGGCCTAATGTACATTCTTAGAACTTGCTGCAGGACTTTGTTCATCTGTTTAGTCTGACCGTCTGGATGACGGCCAGATGACATTAACAACTTTGATCCATAGACTTTCATTAACTCCTGCCAGTTCTGACTGGTGAACCGGGTGTCTCTGTCACTAACTATAGACAATGATAGCCCATGTTCACTGACCCAATGGTCGAAAAACTTCCGTATTACTAACTTTGTGCGTGCCTCAAAGGGCAAAGGAACAAAAATGGCATATTTGCTAAACCTACCTATCTACTACAACCATGATTTGGCTCTTGCCATGTCTACTCTTGACACCAGCGTCCATGACGTCTATAGACACTGAATCTCCGGGTCCTTCGGGAATAGGCAAGGTTCTAAGAAGACCTAGAGGGGCTTGCATAGTAGTCTTATTCCTTTGACAGACTTTACAATTGCGTACGTACTCTATGCAATCGGCCTTCATGCCAGGCCAAGTATATGCGCACATGAGGTTGGCTAACGTTTTCTGCCAACCAAAATGTCCCTCTGTATCATGGCACTCCCCTAAGATCAAACTGCAGATCTCTTCGCTATTGGGGACGCATAGGCGGTCAACAACATTAGTCTTCTCAAATAACAAGCCATTTGTCGTGTGGTAATCTGATTCTGATTCTGGTGCCTCCTTAACTCTCTTGAGGAGGTCGCTATAGATATGGTCCTGTGCATACGCCTCTTTGACTCTCTGTTGCAGGTATCTCCCTATATCCAAATAGTGCACTATCGCTCCAAAGTAGTCCGATCTCCTACTCAGAGCGTCCGCAACTATATTGTATTTTCCCTTGACTGGCTTGAGCTCAAAGTCATACTGATCTATCTTTGCGCCCCACCTAGTTAGCTTTGGTGTCATCTTGGCCTGTGTTTTCAGCCACCTTAGCGTCTCGTGGTCTGAATACACTTTAAAGTTCCTCCCTAGCAAGTTTTGCTTCCAGTGTTCTAATGCTTGCCTGAGAGCGTAGAGTTCCCTCTCGTAGGTGGATGTCGCTACCTTTTCTGAAGGCATTCTAGCAGACATGAACTCTACGGGTCTGTATCCATTGCCATTGTCTTGCTGTAGAACAACACCTATACCGTACTGACTTGCATCAGTGGTAACAACGAAAGGCAAAGACGGATCGACTACCTTGAGGACTGAGTACTCTATCAAGGCCCGCTTTAACTTCTTCAGAGCCGATGTGCGTCTTTATCCCACTTCCAAATTGCCTCTTTCTTTAGCAACCGGCGAAGGGGAGCAACAATGGTGGAGAAGTTCCTGACGAACTTTCTATAAATTTGCCAACCCCAAGAACGACCGCAACTTTGTCAGCATGCGGGGAGTCGGTCAATCTCTAATCGCTGCTATCTTACTGTCCTCAGGCTTTATGCCATCTCCATCTAGGACGTGGCCCAGGTATAAAACATGTGTCTTGGCCCACTCACACTTCTTCGCATTAAGCTTGAAGTTAGCCTCTCTCAGCTTCTCCAAGACTTGCCTCATATGGCCCTCGTGCTCCTAAAGGGTCTTGCTAAACACTAAAATGTCATCTAAATATACAACTACGAATCTATCTAACCACGGCCTAAACAAGTCATTCATACAACGCTGAAACGTAGCTTGCGCGTTGGTTAGTCCAAAGGGCATCACTATAAACTCATAGTGTCCGTATCTGGCCCTGAACGTCGTTTTGTGCTGATCATCAGGATGAAGCTCTATCTGATGATAACCTGACTTCAAATCTATCTTAGAGAAGTATTTGCAACCCTGCACTCGATCCAACAAATCATCTATTCGAGGCAGTGGTTCTGTGTTCTTCACTGTGATGGCGTTGAGACCCCTATAGTCTATACACATTCTCAACTCTCCCTCCTTTTTGGGGACGAACAGAACAGGCGCTCCAAACAGAGATGAACTGGGTCTAATCCAATCCTTCTCGAAGAGTTCGTCTAACTGCTTTCGCAGCTCCTCTAACTCCCTTGGGGACATTCTATACACCGCTCCTTTGGGAGTTCTACAGCCAGGCTCTATCTCAATTCGATGCAGGATTGGCCGCTGAACTACTCATGTGGACGGCTCAGACAGATTTGCATACTCTTCCAGCAACTTGGCAATACGAGGGTTTATGGGCTCTTCGAACTTAGGCTCAATGATTGGCCTAACATAGGCCACGAAAACCTGTTCTTCTAGCTGGTCCTCCTTTATTAATCTTGCAAATGCAGGAGCGCTGAGGCAGCAATGTGCCAAGGGGTTGTCTACCCCTGACGCATGAACAGGCAAGCAGTCTTAACTCCACCTGACGGACTAGGGAGCCTACACTCTTGCTCTCTCAAGTGGAGTGTGGCCCTTGCTGCCTCTCCCCAGTCCATTCCTAGGACTATATCAAACGGGAGGTTGTCTTCTACGAGGAGAGTCAGGGAATGGAGAACTCTCTCTACCTTCTCTCTCTAGGCAAAAATAAGCCTGGACTCCCTCGACACAATCCTCAACTCGCATCGTGCGATTATCTGCGAGGACGCTGACTATAGGTTCCTCTATCTTTCGGACCTTTAGATTCAACTTCAGCTTCTGTAGCGCTTTGCGACTAATATAGCTACGGGTGGCCCCACTGTCTGTAAGGGCCCTTACTCTGCCTCTAAAAATCTCTACATCTACCAATACTAGTTGTCCTTTTCCATCCTTCTTCATCTTGGCCCAGCAGGCATTCTCTCCTTCATTTCTTCTGCCACGCCTGTGAGGGAAGTGCCTAGAGAGACCCTAACGCAAGCAGTCTCTGGACAGCCTTCTAGGCACTGGCCAGCAACCTCTGCCATAGACACATGTGGGTTGGGAGTTTCTCTATGGTGCGCACACTCTTCTCCACATGGTCTAGGGGTAAGGGCAGTTGCGACCTCTACCGGCGGTTGCCTTTTGCTGCTTGTGCAGCAAATCAGGCCTCCCTGTATTTTGGGCAGCATTTGATAATGTGGCCTGGATCACCGCAGTAAATGCATTGATCCTGGTCCATCCTTTTCTGCCAAACTTTTTGATCGAGACCCAAATCTTCCCAAAGCCTGCCCTGTGGCAAGCCAGGGTGCCATCCACCCCTCCTATAAGGTGACCGATTAGAACGCGGACGGTTTTGCAGGGGACCTTGACCCCTACCTCCCTCTTGGCGGTTTCCTCTGCCGCCAACCCCCTAATCGTCCTATCCTCGACCACCTGAGGCCCCACCCCCTTGGCCCCGGCCTCCTCCTCTTCCCTGCGGCCTTCCTCCAGCCGCGGCAGCAGCATAAAACCTCCCCTGACCTACACTCCTGTCTTCCTCCTCGAGGCCCCACTCAATCTCACTATATGAGACCTCCTTCATTCCTCCTTCGTCCAACGTCAAGATCAGGCTATCCTTTCCCTTAACCTGCCCTGAGATGGTCAGGCCCTTCCACTTCTTACCCTTCTCGAAGTCTCTATGCCAGAAGGCCTTGACTGGCGTGGACTGGGCCTCATATGCAACGACGTCGCGACTCAACTTATCATAAGTCATACCTTGCTCTCGCGACTTGTCATAGAAATGCGCGTGCAAACTTTCGGGCATCGCACGGAAGAATAACTGAAGCAGTTGTGGCTCAGTGACCCCATGGTTTGGAACCGCGACAAGCTCATCCATAGCCCTCTTGAGTGCCCTTGCACTCTTCCACTGACATGTATGGATTGTATGGAGCTTGTCTGAGGCCTTGATTCCAAGTCACATCCACGAAACGTTCGCGAAGTAACTTTAGGAATTCGCTAAGGGGGGTGATGGTGGAGTACGCCACCATCTTATTGTCACATTTGGCGGCGCGGACTAACGACCTGGGGAAGCTAGACGCTTCGTCTCTAAGGGCATGGAATGCGATGAGGACTTGCTCCTCAGAGATAATATCCTGGAGGTGCACGTAGGAGTTAATGTTTGCCTCCCAATTACCGAAATCTTCTCCTTGTTTCCTGCTGTAGGCGTCAGGAAACTTTACCTTCACCCTTTCCCTATGCGGGCGTGCCTCCTCCTCCTTTGGGACTGCGAGCTTGGCGCCCTCTATGGCGCCAACACAAAATTGTTTTGTGTTCTTCATACGGGCCTGCATCACAGAGCCCATCCGCATCATCATATCGTGGGCAAAGTCTCTAAAGCCTACTCAAATGGACTGTAGGGCTATGTCATGGCCCCTTCAGGTATGCATCTTCTCTTGTTGGACGCGAATCAATACATCTATACTCTTTGCGATTGCATCCAACTTATTCTGCAAGTCCTCTTGTGCCAGCGCCTTTGTATGCTGTTCTGCTGCGGCAGCCAATTCCTTCTCTAACTCAGTAGCCGCCTCTATGCGCCTCCTTCTCTGCCTCCTCAGTAGTAATTTCCACTCCATTCTTTTCTCCTCTTCCAGGGCTTGCTGCTCTAACGGATCAGCCAGGGCCTTTATCTTTGCCACAGCAACATCCCTCTCGTCCTGGGGGATGTATATCAACGCTTCTTCATCTTCCCCCAGGGATAAGTTAGTCACCCACTCCGACATCATCTTCTCTAGTTTCTTCTCGTCTTCACTAACCCCACTGGATTCCCCTCTTTCCTTTCTCCTCATAGTCCTCACCAGGGGTATCTCCTCTTCTTCTTCTTCTTCTTCTTCTTCTTCTTCTTCTTCGTCTTCTTCTACTACTACTACTACTTCTACTTCTTTAAGCTTCTCCTCCTCTTCTCTCTTCACCCTCTCCATCTCTTCCTCAAGCTTCTTCTTCTTCGCCGCCTGTACTTCCAACAGGGCCTTCTTCTTGGCCTCCTTTTTCTCTTTTCTTTCTTTCAATATGGCGGCGGCACTCTCTTCCTGCTCTTTCGTATATGGGGTGGTACTCGTATCGCTACGCGTGCCCACCATGGTGATAGATGTACAACTGGATGACAATTCCACTCCTCACCACTTAGACTCTCACCCCCTGACTGACTTAACTTAATGACGGACTTACTAAGGACCACAAAATCCTTAGAGGACCCTTTCAACTATGGTCTCTAGCCTGACTCTACTTCTAGGCTGTCACTACAGGACTTACCGCTGATCAAGAGGCATTTAAGGAGATCCCCCGTAACTCCTCAGGAATTATTTAACATCGCAAACAGGACGACGCGATCAGCAAGTCCTCTCAAAACGTAGACAACTGGTTGTGCAGCCCACAACTCGGATTTTGGGCCTACCGTGCCACACTTAGCAGCCCACCGGTCTGTACCGGTCCTTGGGAGGGTTTATCCTCCCGGTCAGTCAATCGTCAGACACGGCCTTTAGCCCTACTCAGGCCGTGTGGGTTTGGTCAATGCAGCTCTATGACCTCATTCACAGAGTTCCTATCACCAGGACAGAAGAGACTCAATGCAGAAAGAAGAGACAGATTGACTCAGCAACTACCGTGGGGTATGTGCGCATCCAGAGGGCGAGGGGATAGGTTGAAGGCTTGGCGAGAGTATACCAATCTCCAGCTTGGTCAAACTTTGTGGTCAACAACTCCGATCAACACCCTGGTCAACACCTCAGTCAACGCTAGTCAATGTCCCGGTCAACTCCGTGGTCAACGCTGGTCAACACTTCGGTCAACTTCTCGGTCAATGCTGGCATGCACCCCGGTCAACGCTGAAAAGTACTTGGTCAACTTTGGTAAGTGCCTGGTCAACACTGGTAAACACCTCGGTCAACGTTGGCTATGGCAGCCAACCCTCCTTCTTCCACTTCCCTTCGCCTTCCTTCTTGTTCCTCCTCTTTCACCCTCGGGTATGGCTTCTTTCTCATCCCTCGTCTCTATCTTCTTCACCCCCGGGTACGGTTTCTCTTTCTCCCTTCTTTGTCTCTCCTTCCTCCTCCACCTCAGCTATGATTCTCTCCCTCTCTTCGTCCCTTATCTCTCCTCTTCAACTTTATCTTCTTTCTCTGTGTCTTCTTTCTCAATGTCCGAGCTCGGCGGTTATGGCTGCCTCGTCCCTCTGTAGGTCACACAACCAATCTTGTAAAGCCCATCTCTCTCTCTCTCTCTCTCTCTCTCTCTCTCTCTCTCTCTCTCTCTCTCTCTCTCTCTCTCTCTCTCTCTCTCCGCCGTTATTCTCTTGTGCAGGTACAGCGGCGCAGCTATGATATTCCTCCTTCGATATTGCCGTGCGGACACGGCACCCTGCTGGCGCTTCTTCTTCGTGGCAACCTTAGCGCGTGGAACAGCGGGAACCTGCTCCGATACCAATGCAATCAGACTCACTTTCTTCTTACTCCGTATGCATGTAAACAAATGGCAAAGTACTCTGGCGCCAGGCGCCCACACAAAGCTCAGAGATATCACAGGCGAGAACACAGTTCAAATACAAGCTCTCTTCAAATAACTATGGCGCCTGTGCGCCTTTACTTCATCCCCCACGTCGCGGTATCCTCACAACTTGTTCACACGCAAACTCACTGGATCTCCCTGGATATCCCACGCGCACACACACTCTCGCTGTACACAAATACACACACACACTGAACTCAACTTCTAAGCTGCAGCGGCTACGGCCGCTCCACTACTACTGGCTATGGACGAACTATCTTCCTTCAGCCCACTTCGACCTCGGGCATCTGCAGACCACCTCGCACAAGATGCACTGACAGCGCTTCCACATGGCTTGCAGCAGAATCAATGAATAGCTGGACGCTGCCTCTTGATTTATACTTCTGTGGGTCGCTGGTCTGCCCGTTTTCACCGGCCCTTTGGTGCACAGTCCCATACGGTACTTGCTGGACTCGACAAGCATGACTGAGACCAGTACCGCTGACTGAACGGGACTGTACTGCCGACTCAGTGGGATTGTACTGCCAACTTAGCGCAGTTGGACCTACGACTTGCCTTCAGACCTCTAGCCTAGCAGTTTCGACCTCTACACAGCTGTAATCCCTACTTGACAGATCTACAGATCCTACTTGACAGATCTACAGATCGAACCCCTACAGCTACAGGGACCTACGACACACAACAGTCACTACTAAAACACAGGTCGCGAGCTCAAAACACACAGGGGTCTACTCAATACTGTACGCGGGTGCAGGTAAGGTCTAGGGATCGAACCCTGGGATCTGCATCTGCTTCTGCAAAGGTGAAAACCGTTTCACCCCCAATGAATCTTTACACAGAATTGCAATAAAATGTTATTAGCCCACAATAAATAATGAATGACAAATAATGAATTATAATCGGGTTACCCAAAGCATACGACAAAACTATTGATGGTGGTTAATTAAAAAAGAGGTTTTAAAGTTTAGAGTAGATGATTAATGAAGGAGAGAACTGAACTCTAATTAGCGTTAGTAGGTAATTGGCATTGATAGACAATGCTGGGTGGTGGGCCGTAGGAAGTGGAAGCGTGCTTTGGGCTTCGACCTTCGTTTGGGTGGGTCGTTGTGTTGGGAGGGGTGGTGGGGTGGTCGACACTCGGCGCTATTTCCTTTAAATGGTCTTGGATTCTGGGTTGTCGTGTACGTCGGCAATAATGGGTTATGGGCACAGGTCCTCCGAAGGCAAGGGCAAGAATGAAACACACAATGTGAGTTTCGGCGAGATGGGAAATTGTGCTATTTGCTTCCACTATTCGATTCGTACCTACTCCTCTGGGAGGTGGGTGGACGATGAATCAGTGCACTAAAACTGGGTGGATTCACTTCGAATGTGGTAAGCTTCTATAGCCTCCACATACATTCAGATTGTCCCTACTGGAAGGTCGCTTTCAAAAAATAATTGAGAGAGAGTTGAAGTGGTTGAAAATGGGGTCGGTAGCGCTAAAAAAAAAATTCTCCGCTCTATCGTCCAAGCTGTCTACTTTCGAAATTCGGGTTTTCTCTACTTATTATGATGGTGCGATCGGTCTATGTAAAGGTGGAGCTGGCCCCTTCCCTTGTTCACTGTAGAGACAGGATTTACTAACGATGACTAATGGCGCAACAGTCCAGTACTATTGGCGAGCATTCAGGAGCATATATTCCCTTCCTTCCTATTACTAAACTCGGTGATTGAGCCTTCGCTGAAGAATCATGGCTCAGAACTTCGTACTCCGTCCACTACTAATTTCGGCAAGGAAGCTTTCCTTGATACCTGTGTCTCTATTGTCCTATCACTCTTTGTGAGGCCAGGGAACATTGATAGTTCTTCTCTTTGCCGCTTTCACTTCGGAGCGCCTGCTGTTGTCCTTCTTGGCCACTTTTTTTCGAGTAGGTGAGAACCGAGTGAGTTAGGGAACACTCTTACCTCTCGCCTTCCTCTCTCGTTAGTGGCGCCTTTACGATTTACTCATAAGGAATTCTCCTTCCACGCAAGCTTCCCTTGTCTTTCTTCTTCTTTCCCTCTTTTCAACATCCCCCTTCGTGCTCATCTCCCTCTCTCCCTCTCGCTTGAGCCACGCTCTAGGGTGTGGCATGACACGGCTGGAGGTCGCTCTCCCTCGACAGCGACGCGTTCAAAGTTCGGAAGTGGCTGTAGCGCCCGCGCGTGGTGCTTTGCACCCTGCCACGAGAAGTCGGGTCACTGGGCAACGGTCGTGTTCATGCTTACAAGAGCGGTGCGGTCGCCAATTGTTCGGTCGAAAAAAAGTCATCGGCTTATCCGGATTTCTATTTTTTTTGTAGTCCCTAAATTCAGGGTAGCATATCAGTCGAGGATGGCATATCAACTGAGGTTTTGAAGAAGCGAACATTCCACAGCCCGTCAAAGGTGCGTTTCATACGCCTGAGTCAATTTTGTCGTCGTTCGTTATACCGGTCGTCCATTCGGGTCCAAAAGGTAGTTGGAAGGGTGGCGAATTTATTGGGGGGGCAATTCATCAGGAACGGGCAATTGTTGCTTGTGGAGGACCGGTAGCTGCCCGTAGGAGGATGAGGAGGCCGTGGTCCGTAAGCTGAACATTTGGAAATCGAAACGGCATGCGCCCACTTGTCTCGAATAGAAGGGCACTTCGAATAGACCGCGCACGGATTGTATTCAAATACATGACGTACTTTTTCTATTCAAATTCCAAAAAGAAAAAACTATTGTATTCGAATAGACCATTACCTTTTTTTTCCCGAGGTTAGTGCCTGCCCTTGTGCTCCCCGCCATTGACATGCTGCATGTTGCAGGGCTCTCTCTCT
>BFEA01000142.1:1067581-1079545 GCA_003427395.1 Chara braunii
TACCCCCCAAAAAAAAAAAAAAAAAGGATCCACACACCGTACCATAACAGTGAACCTCCCCCCGTTTATGGTAAGACACATCAGGTTCTGTTCCGGAAATACTTTCCATTTCTCTTAAACGGTCCATCACCCATTTTCTCTTCTCGTTCAATGGTAGACCTCTGTTCTTGTTGCTAAAGTTGAATAGGTCTGCGTGCTTTTCGTACAGTTTGTTCAATGGCTGCAGTTGTTGCTTGGGATATTCCCATATTTCAACTTCTTGTTGTTCTCCCACTGCGTTTTTTATGACTTCCTTCGTTTTGATGATATCTTTTTTAATTTCCGTTCTGTTCATCAGAAATTCAATTGCTCTTTGTCCCAGTGTCTTCACCGCTGTGGCTGGTTTTTGTGTTCCCTCTGAAGAAGCCTGGGATGGAGAACTGGAATCTTGGGTTGCTGATGATTTTGGTGAAGTTTCAGCCTGCACTCTGTCCTGGTCCCTGAGCGCTTTGCGAGAAGCTTGGCTGTACGATGCCGCCATTGGGGTGCGTTGGGTGGAAGAACTGGCTCGGATTGGGCTACATTGGGTACGCGTGAGTAACAAGGATTGTGAGATGCGAGGTCGGTGCGTTCGAGTGATCTGCCTTCCTGTCTCTTGTCACCGGATCACTGAGTATGTGATGAGGACGGTGCGATACAGTGAAAGTGGGTTGAGTGGGGCTGCTTACAATTACCCAAGGCCCGTCGAATGGTTTTCCACCTTTTGGGGGCGATGTTTTGTGGCCTGAGGATCAGCTTTTCTGGTCGGACAGAGGAGAGGGGGTCAGCCACGCATTGAGAGTTGCTATTATCTGAGGAGGTTTCCTTCGGAAGCAGCTGGATCGTTCTTGGTAATTACAGGGAGTACGGAGGATGTGACGCCCAAACCTCACGCCCGGCGCGATTTCCTGTTCGGAGTGGGATGTGGGCCTGAAAATGCGAAAAGGGGTGTGCCAAGGATTTTTGGGAAAGTGGGGGTGGAGTCCCAGGTCGAAACTGAGATCTCCTGTGGCAAAGTTTCAGGGGCATAGATGCAATAGGGCTAAGGGCGAGTTTCTTCCGTTCTGTTGGCGTTCTATGTCGTGCAGCATAAGGCAAATGAGTTTCTTCCGGTCTGTCGGCGTTCTATGTCGTGCAGCATAAGGCAAATGAGTTTCTTCCGGTCTGTTGGCGTTCTATGTCGTGCAGCATAAGGCAGATGGCATGCGCGGTGCATTCAAGGTCGTCCGATCCGTCTGTTTTGGCGGTGGCGGTTCGGAGAGAGGCCCGCCCGGGATAGTTGTGTCCCCGGTGAGTCGGTCCTTTGGGTGCCGGAACGTGGCGTCTGTCGTCTCGCGTTTTGGTTAGGCCCTCTAGTTTCAGGGGCTCGTCGGTCGCCGCGTCGTCGGCAATTTTCGCAAGGCGTGCGAGGCCAGTACGGGGCGATGGAATTCCACAGAACCACCGTGAGTTGGTGATACGGGAGGAGAAGACGGAAGGGAGGGAAATGGGTAGTGATAACGACGAAACCGGGGGATATGAAGTAGTGCGAGTTATCCGTGGTTGAATAATCGGGGCACCTCGGATCGCTGGTTGTCGCACAGGGAAATTCCCTGGGGCACAATCGATTCTCGGTTAGGCAGGGGAATTCCGGGTATCTTTGCCTCACCCAAGGGTCGAAGTACTCCGAATCCCAAGAGCTTGGCATCTTATCATTGCACGGTGATGGAATCCTCCCGCACGCGTCTAATCGGCAAGGGGATTTTCCGATGTGATATCGGAAACTCCTATCCGTTTAGGTGCGTGGGGGAAGGAACAGTTCCCACCTACCTGATATCGAAGGTGTCAAGTCCGTCAATGTCCGCGAATCGGCGCGCGTGGATGCGTGTAGGCTGCGCAAATCAGATCGCGCTTACACGCATCCCCGCGAGGTACTCGCTTGTCTCTGGACAAACACTACCCGGTCATCTAATTATTCCGTGATCTCGTACGTAATCGTTCCTGAGCATGCAAGGTGCAGCAACAACAATAGCTAAAAAGAGGGTAAATAGCAATGGAAGCAGTATTGACGACTACACAAAAATTCCTACTACGCTCATGAGTGTATTAAAACGACAAGCAAAGGCAAGGAAAAAAGACACGCAATGGACATGACATTCATTCGACAAAACACGCAACAAACGAAATCGAGATCAATCACAAAACGAGTGTGGGCGAAAACCAAGCCAAGATTCCGAAAACAAAAGGAGACGGGCGAATCGCCCTGAGCCGAGATCAAAATTTATATACAAAAGCAAAGAGGGAGAAAAGACAAAGAAAAACTGCAAATCCACGTCCATCAACCTCAGCTCCCTCTCTCTTTCTCTTCGATGTGGACAGTCCGTCGTCACGCACCAACCCACGAAGTCGTCACCCCGCTTAGTCCTCCCGCACCCGTCAGATTCGTCGGCGCCCACAGTCCGTCGTGGCCCACGTCAACCCCGCACGCTCGGCACCAGCTCGTCGGGTCGCCCGACTCCCACTTCAACTCACCTCTTACTTCACTCGCGAGCCGACCCTCACTGATCGCGCTCCCCGAGCTTCCAACAACTGGTTAAGAGAGCTATCTAATCGCGCAGCCGGAATTTATAGCGTGCATGCATGCGCGAAGAACACGGAATTGCAAGGACTTAGGAAGGAGATTAGGAGAGGGAGCGCCTGCGTTCTGCATGGTCAGATCGCGGCGTGGGGGACGTAGCCTCCCTCCATGCATCGATCCGAGCATGCAGTCCGCGAGCTAGCTAGACACAGCAAGAGAAAAAGCGAGAGCGGGAAAGACGGAGTTCAAGAAGGAAGATACAGTTACAATGGCGCCCGCCCAAAATTACAGTTACACACACGATTAAGGGCGCCGGCTAATCAGAGCTCCGTTGCAGCCGCTAAAAGAAGCGCGTAAGCCAAAAAGCGCTGCGCGGCAAGAGAAAAATCCTAAATTCCCAAAATTCCTAAATTCCTAGCTAATGCAAAAAGAAGCACAAATTCCGAAAAGAAAATCCGAAGTTCCGAGAGCCATTGGGGCTCGGCAAGATTCAAAAAGGAAAATTCAAAAAGAATGAAGCAAAAATTCCCACGCGGTCTTCCGCGCCTAAAATCCGACAACAACACAAAAAAGAAGCGGCGTCAACCCTTATTAATCGCGCCTGGTCGGCGCGACGGCCACTCAATCAATCATCCCGGGGCTTGCCCGACCCTGAATCCAGCCATCCGAGAAGAAGCGACGAAAGAGAAAAGACGAAAAAGCGAGGACACTGATGCAATTCTCCCTCAATCTCGATCTCCCGTAATTGGCCCAACCTTCCCAACTTAGGACCACTCATTGTCATCGCGCAGAAAGTCGCGCGGAACAGAAATTGGTTCGTCACAGGGCACCGAACTTTCAATCTCATCCTTTGGATGGAGGTATCTTCGTCGGGTTGGTTAAAAAATGAAGGACTCTCTGTTTTTGGCGGTCCTTGAAAAAGCGGGCAGAGATTCCTTTTCCCCCCTGTAAGGGGGGGAGTACTACTCGGGGAGGGACTTCCCCTCCTCAACGTCCAAAGAATAAAGAATTTAAATGAATCAAAGAATGTAATCAAAGTAATAACGACAATAATTGAAGGAATAAATAAACCTGATTGCTTTATCTTGTTTGGTTCTCGTTTCAGGACGCTATAGGAATTCGTCGTGTGATGGCGGGGTCACGGGGGGGACCGGGTTGGAGGGGTGGAGGGCGATGTTAGGGGCTAGGGTAGTGTATTGGTGGTGAGCGTGGTGCTCGTTGTTGTGTGGTGTGGGTTGGGGAGTGTTATTTTTGTGCTATCTTGGGGACTATAGCTTCGGGGAGGCTGGGCGAGTACGTGGCGAGATGAGGGGAGTGGTGAGGGATAAACGCGTTCCTTTTGCGAGCGTTGATGAGTGGTGGGATGCGGGGGATAGTTGAATTCTCCCAGGGATAATCGTGCTGGCTAGGTTCTTCTTTCTTATTTAGTAACGCCCGACTCCTACTATTTGGTCTGACGATTGAAATGGGTGTGTGGTACTACCTATCTCTTGACAAAATCGAGTCCTTGGTCCGTACTGGTTTGATCCGCTGTCCTCTGTGTACCAGCCGATGAGGTTGAATGGCGCTGTCTGATCTTACCTTGAACATCCACTCGAGGCTGTTCAAATCTCGTGCATGATGATGGCGCAGGACTGTTTTGTCGCGTACTTTTCAGCGCGCCATGATTCCTTGTTCGTGTCGGCTCTGCCTGTTGTTCTTCAGTGTTTGGAAAAAATCCCTCTCGCCTTCCTTTCCCTTGCTCAATCCTTGCCCCTTCTTGTCCGTTTCTTCTCTTAGGGTTCCCCGCTTCCCTCACACTCAAACATTCTGAACTTCCTCCTCCTTCTTTCTCCACCCCTTCTCTCTCCTACGCTTGACGTCCCTATGCTTAGCTTGGGGCGGCCACGCCCGACTGTTTTATCGCGTATTGCTTCAGCGTGCAATGATTCCTTGCTCATGTCGGTTATGTCTATTGTTCTTCCGTGTTTGGAAAAAATCCCTCTCGTCGTCCTTTCCCTTGCTCGATCCTTGCTCCGTTTTGTCCTTTCCTTCTCTTAGGACTCCCAGCTTCCCTCACACTCAATCATTCCGATCTTCCTCCTCCTTCTTTCTCGCCCTATGATAACCTTGGGGCAAGGTGTGGCGTGTTGTGGTGCCACGTGCTCACCCTTTGTCTCCCTCGTCTCTCACCTCGAATTCGAAGGTCGAAGAGCGCGAAAGTTCGCGTGCAACGATTTCCTGTTTCGCCTGGAAACCGCTACACGCGCGAATTAGCGTTGTGTTAGCGCTTGCCGGACCGGCGCACGTGCGAAAGTCACCAATGACACAAGATTGTTGTTCTGTTTCTCCTTCTACGATTCTGATTCTTCTCATGTTTCTGGTTCTAAAAGATCCTTTTGCTCTACTTTTTTAATTGATGTGGCTTACTGGGTTTGCTAGTTCATCCAAGGTGAAGATATCACAGCAGATACAGTTGTTGTCACGAGTTTCATAGTTCTTGAAGGCAAGGAATTCTTGTACCGCAGGGGAGTCATTAGTCGTGGCCCAATCGTCGTCCTGCCATTTTTGTTCCGATCTTAGCAGGTTTCTCCAGCGTAAGGGGATGCAATCAACAATGTGGTTAATGTTTGTTTGTAGGTGTACTCCTTTTAATTTGGCCCATAGGTCGCTTTCTCATTTCCATTTTTTGCGTGGCTCCCCCATATATGTTCAATGCGCCAAATTCCTTTTTCCAGTCAGTGACCCCATTTGGTCTCTGATTTTCTAAATCCCTTTCTTAACTGTGTTCACTTTGGCTTTTTTGGGTACCCATTTCATTTGTCCAAGGCTCACCACGTTGATTGTGGTTGAGCACGAGCTGTCGACATCCCCGCGCGCCATAACAGTTGTGGCATATTGAGTACCACACGGGCCCCTGCAGGGCCCGCCCCGGTGGGATAGGGGTTTGTTAGGGGCCTTTCGGGCTCTGTGTAGGTTCAGAATAGGAAGGGCCCCTTAGTCCGGAAGGTCAGTAGGCCCAGTAGGTAGGCCCTGGCGCCCGTTTCAGCGCCAGACTCCAGTAGAGGCCCAGTAGGCGCCCAGTTCACACCTTTTGATGATGATGATGATGTACGTTAAGTCTGCATTGCGTCAATGATTGGTCTGATTATTGGTATTTCAGTCTTCCGCTGTGCTATCTTGCTCTATCTGAGAGAGGTCGATTCTTGGTTCTGGTCTGCACCATATCGGTATGTGACAGTTTGGTATGGGTGCAGACCTCTCAATCAGAGGATCTGCCCAAACAAGGAGCCAGTTTCATGGATTGATTGACTGATTGATTGATTGGTTAACCAAGTAGGAATTTGTCAACTTCCAGCGTTTTTTTTTTTCTTTTTCTGAAGTTACCAATTCGAAGTTCGGAACTTTCGTGATTCCGCAAAATCCGGAATTCCGCAAATCTCGCGATTCCGCAAAATCCGGAATTCCGTAAATTTCGGGATTTCACGAAATCCGGGAAATCCGAAAATTTCGGGATTCCGAGAATTTCGGACAAGCAACAATGTCAGCATTCGATTGGCAAGTTCGTCATTTTTTTACCTTCAATTTATTCTTTTCTAAATTCTAACCTCCATTCTATTCACACAACTTTTTCATTTTCCAGAATCGCATTTTATTGTTTAAAATTCGAAATTCTGTGAGCCTTTGCCTACATTTCACTCGTTCACGCCCCCAGAATGCCTCACTGATATTAGATCGACAGATGTTAAAAAAAAAAAAAAAAAAAAGAGGAATCCTTCCTCTTATTTTTTTAATTTTTTCTGTTGATTAGGACCAGGAATGGAAAGTGCAGTTTGCTTGCCTACCTGCGTTTCCATCCCACCCAGCCCTTTGTCCGCTTTTCCGGCTTGGTGAGTACCACGTCAGCAGCAGTGCCACGTCAGCAGTACCACGTCAACAGCAGTGCCACGGCAGCAGCAGTGCCCCGTCACCATGCCGGCTCCAGCTTTGGGCATGTCGGGCCAGCTTGCCAGCGAATCCATTGCCGATTTCTGCAAGCAGGTCCAAGATCAGCTCGCGCAGATCGAGGCTGAGGAACAACGCCAGGCGGAAGCCGAGGGTGCCCGCCTACAGGTTAAAGCTGAGGCAGGAGCTGAAAAGCAGCGGCTTGAGGCCGCAGCTGACGCGGATGCTCAGGCCCGCCGCAAGCAGGCCCAAGATCTGCTGCAGCGGCACGAAGCCGCCAGCGTCGACAGGCTCAAGTTTTGGCACTTTGAACCATCCGAGGGCCACGACGACGCAACAGCGGAAGAGCAACACAAGGATTTCCTCTCCAAACTCGTCACCCCGTTGGTTTACACTTGTAACCAACTGCAGTCCGAGTTAGAGAAACAGCACCGGGAACTGGAGAATCTCCGACAGGCCGTGCGGAACCACAAGGATCTGCATGAGGATGCCACACGGGCACTTCATACCCGTGTACAGGACTTGGAGCAAGCAGCACCAAGACCCGATGCTGGCGAACCCAGCAATGCAGCCTCGGCCCGCCAGTTGGAGCAACAACTCGACCACGTACTCGCAATGCTCAACGACATCAACACTTTCACAGCACCAGCCACCATCAGCGAGCAGCTCAACACCTTGAAGACCGAGATTAGGCAGCTACAACAGCCGCCCGCCAACGATGGCAGTACCGGTGCACCACGACAGTACAAGATGCCGACGTTCCGGATCGAGAAGTTTGATGACTATACGCAGCAGGATGCAGTCATCCGGTGGCAATCCTTCACGACGGAGACTCGGATTCATCGGGTCCCTGACTACTCGTACATATCGGCGTTGTACCTCAACTCCAACGGAGGATGCCAGATTTGGCTAAACCACATGGCAACCATCCAAGGCGTCCAGGTCGCCAACCTTCACACCAAGATCTCATGGAAAGATCTGACGAAGGAATGTAAGAAGCGGTTTATCGTTGACGACGCCTCGACGCTCGCCATCAACCGCCTCTTCGCCATGACCCAAGGCAACACACTGACACGCGACTGGCTCACGGAATGGCAGAAGATCGTGGCAACACCCGATCTTCACCTCCCATTTTCGCGTCTGCGCCGCGAGTTCTACAACCGGTCGTGCGCTGCCTTGAACCTAGCTCTCGGTGATCACGAAAGTACACGACCTTCGCCGAAATCATCGACAAGGCTCGGTAGATCATCAAGACCAACCGGGCGGCAGCACATGAAAAATTTGTGGCACAGCCAGCCTATGTGGAGAAAGGAAAATTTGGTCTGCGTCCGCAGCAAGTCGCTGCAGTCCAACCGGACAACCTTGTGGAAGACCCGGCAGCCACCCCAGCATCACGTGAGGGAGATCGGCGGCCGCCGTCCAGCCGCGAAGCAGCAACAAACCCCGTGGAAAAGGGAAGGTGAAAACAACATCACCGGTCAGAAACGGACAGCCAGGACCATGGGTTAAGTTTAGCTTGACCGAGGTCGAATACAAGTGGCGCAGCCGGTATGGATGTTGTTGTTGGTGCAACAGCACCAAGCAAAAGACCTCCCAATGCCAAAATCAAGGCAAGGAGGACATTCGAACTCGAACCAGCTCGGGAAACTGAGCCGCGCGGGAGGTGAGGCGACTCCACCTCTCACTCCGCCGGATTCGGCCGCTTTGCTAGCGGCCTCCTACACATCCGGGGAGAACGCGGATGTCGCAAGTCCTCGGTGCACTTACGAGGATTACACTGTCCACTTGGTCCCACCGTTGGACCAGCCACTCCACGTGCAAGACTCCACCACACGCATAGTTTCATCAACATCGGCAACTGATTCGGCAGCTTTGCCGAAAACTTTCGCCGGGGACTCGACGTCATGGTTAAAACTTCAGGAACTCAACCCGTTGACGATCACGAACTTCCAATGGATGCCCCTTCCCCCGACCGATCGATTGTCGAAACCGCATTGCAATGCGCTAATGGCACAATTGCGGGAGTATTTGCACACTGCAGTACCAGCTCCGTTGATGGACGCCGGAGTAGAGGTTGTCGACCTTCGCAACTACCTTGCGAAGATCGATCGCGAGTTCGAGACACAACGGTACGACAACAACAACGCGCCATTGTTGTCCATACGCATTCAGATTGGAGAAGCAACCAGTAGCGCCTTGATGGATTGCGGAGCAACTCGCAACTATATGAGCCAAGACTTTATGGTACGCGCTGGCCTTGGGCCACGCAATCGGAGGAAATCGCAGCCCATGCAAGTCACATTGGCCAACGGTCACACACACAAGTCAATCGACTCGTGCATTGATTCCGTCCCCGTGTACTTCGCCCCGCACGCAAGCGAGGCCGTGTCCTTCGACATTTTGGACACCAAGTTCGACATGATTTTGGGCATGTCGTGGCTGCAAAGTGAGGATCACTCGGTGAACTTCCACCGCCGCACCGTTCACATTCATGATCGGAACGGGGTACTAGTCCCATGCACGGTTCTTCCACCTCACCCTTCGATCAGCTGTCACGTGGTGTCCGCCGCGAGCATTCGAGCCTTTATCACAAGGGACGACATCGAGGAGATGGGCTTGTGTTTTCTCCACACCCTCCCTCCCTATGACAATCCATCGACGGACGCATCGATGGACTCACGCATCACCGAGCTTCCCGACACCTACGGCGACGTTTTTGAAGCCCCGCACGGAGTCGTTCCAGACCGAGCAATCCGCCACGAGATCATTCTCGAGGCCGGGGCCATACCTCCACGTGGTTGCATCTACCGCATAAGTGAGGAAGAGTTAAGTGTGCTACGGGCACAACTCAACGACCTTCTTGAGAAAGGCCGGGGCCATATCTCTTCGCCCTATGGTGCTCCCGTTCTCTTCGTCCGGAAGAAGAACAAGGACTGGCGGTTGTGCATTGACTATCGGAAGCTCAACGCGCAAACCGTTAAGAACACCGGCCCTCTTCCACGAATCGACGATCTTCTCAAACCGTTGGGCGACACTCAATTCTTCTCCAAGCTCAACCTCAAATCGGGATATCACCAACTCGAGATCCGGTGGGAGGACCGCTACAAGACCGCGTTTAAGACGCGATATGGCCATTTCGAATGGTTGGTTATGCCTTTTGGCCTTATGAATGTCGCGACCATGTTCCAAGCAGCAATGACAACGAAATTTCACCATATGCTGGACCGATTCGTACTCATCTACCTTGACGATATCTTGGTGTACAGCCGGAGTTTGGACGAGCATGTGGACCACCTGCAAACCGTCTCGGAGCGGCTACGGCAAGCCAAGTACAAGGCCAACCGTGACAAATTGCTTCTCCACTCACGAGGCAAGGACTTATTATGCGCCCCACGAGACCATCGCCTCGAGACGCGCTTTCTCGGCGAGTACCACGACTCGCAACTTGCCGGCCACTTCGGAGTCAACCGAACGATCGCAAGACTTCGGCAACAATTCCGGTGGCCCGACCTCATTACCGACGTCACTCGGTATTGCAACTCTTGCGAAGTTTGCCGACGAAGCAAGCCCCGCAATTGCAATCCCTACGGCGAATTGCGCTCGTTGCCCATCCTGCGGGAACCCGACCTCTCCATTGCTATGGACGTCACCGACTACTTCGGGCACAACGACATCCTCACAGTCGTTGACCGATTAAGTACTCGCGATTTCTTCCTTGCAAGTACTACGCGCCGACTCCCGAGCTTGACCGACTCTTGCACACCGGCTGGATTTGCAGCCACGGCGTTCGGGAAGACATCGTTAGCGACCATGACACTCACTTCATGTCGGCATTTTGGACTTCTTTTATGAAGGAATCCGGCACCGAAATGAAACCGAGTTCGGCTCGGCACCCACAAACAGGCGGGCAAACGGAGCGGGCACATCAAACCGCTCAAATGATGCTTCGTGCGCTCATCCGTCCGGACCAGAAGGATTGGGTTGACCGCCTCCCCGACATCGAGTTCGCCTACAACACTTTGTTGCATCCGGTGATCAACGTAACTCCATCCGAGTTGCACCACGGTGGCCGGAAAGGCCGTATCTTCGCTGATTTCCTACTCCCACGGACTGCCGACATTGACGCCCCTTGCTCTCCTGCCTCCGTTCGGAAGTACCGGGACTTGCGCTGGCTAAAGCCCGCATAAACATGCAAAAGGCTCAAGTTCGCATGCAGCCGCAAGCCAATAGGCATCGTGTGCCATGTCGTATCCTCGCCGGCGACCTTGTTTGGGTCTCCACGGAAGAGTTTGCACTTGAGCAAGACATCTCGCGCAAGCTACTCCCCAAGTGGTTTGGACCTTGGACCGTAAAAACAGCCCCGGGCGATGAGCCCGACGGCCCCTCATTCGTGGTTGAGATTCCACCGCATCTACCGGTCCACCCGGTTTTCCATGCCTCAAAGCTGGCTACATATACGCCGACTAAGAGTGATGATTTCCCGGGCCGACCATCGCAAGACCCTCCGTCTATGGATGGTCACCAGGAAGTAGACCGCGTCATCACGGATCTCAAGTACGGCAACACGCCAAGACAGTACAAAGCCACCTTTAAAGCATGCAATCGTGACGACACACAACGAATTCTGCGAGAAGATTCGCAAGCATCCGCGCCACTGATCTACGCCCACTACGAGCGGCAACGACTAGCTAAGGAAGCTTCACGACCTCCCCTCCACCCGGACTCTGGTCCCTCCCTCCGACAGACAGCTCCACCCTCACATGTAAGCTCGATCTTTAAGAAGGGGGGGTGTGGCATGTTGAGTACCACACGGGCCCCTGCAGGGCCCGCCCAGGGGGGATAGGGGTTCGGTAGGGACCTTTCGGGCCCTGTGCCGGTTCAGAGTAGGAAGGGGCCCTTAGTCTGGTAGGTTGGTAGGCCCAATAGGTAGGCCCTGGCGCCTGTTTTAGCGCCAGACTCCGGTAGAGGCCCAGTAGGCGCCCAGGCCGCGGTAGGCCTTTTTCAAATTCGGCTGTTTCGAATTTGGGCGCCAACTCTTAGGCACCAGACCGTTTGGGCGCCAGGCCCTGGCGCCGTTCGGCATTGGTGAGGGCAGCCTCCCAGCTGGACCAGCACTATATATAGCTGGTCTGCCTAGGAGGCTGGCATTCAGTCTTCAGGCATTCAGCAGCAGCACTCTCCGGAGATGCGGTAGCGGTAGTATGTGACGATAGGAGTAGTCTCCCAGCGCTGGGCGCTGCTAGGACCTTAGGCTAGCGCTAGGAGAGAGGAGAGTGGCGGAGGCCAAGTGACTTACCCGGGAGCTTACCAGTGACACCATCGTTCCAGCTTCGTCTTCAGCGTCCCAGCAGCAAGGCGCCACCTTTCACAGGTTAGTACCTGGCACAGAGAGAGAGAGAGAGAGAGAGAGAGAGAGAGAGAGAGAGAGAGAGAGAGAGAGAGAGAGAGAGAGAGAGAGAGAGAGA
>BFEA01000142.1:1083629-1099847 GCA_003427395.1 Chara braunii
TCTCTCTCTCTCTCTCTCTCTCTCTCTCTCTCTCTCTCTCTCTCTCTCTCTCTCTCTCTCTCTCCCCAACGGGCAGCAGAGGCGGGCGCCACGTCGAAACGGCCGCTTTGAAATTGCTCGGGCCTGTGTGAAACCCGTCACCCCAAAAACCTGCAGTGTCTTGTGTTCTCCGGTGGGTTGAAAGAACACTGAAAAATCACCCCATTATTTCTCGAGGGGCGGCCAGGACCCGATAAACGTCCTGGTCCGCCCCCCTCTTTTTTTTCTTTTTGGCCCCAGGGGCCTACCGGACACCAGACACCGGACTGTCTGGAACCCACTCCGGACGTCCGGACGGTTACCATGCTAAATTGGTCTTTGCCTCGACTGGCAGCAGAATAAAAACAGCAAATTTACTGAACATCACTTGACTCTTCTCATTTCTGCTCTTAATCTTCATGTCCATGAAGTCGATCGATACGGACTTGCCAGGACCGGATGGGATAACAGGCCTAGTGGAGACTGTGTGGAACTATTGTTCCAGCGGCACACTTGACAGCCCTGGATGTAGGCAATGCAGTCATGTTTCATGCCGACCCAGGTATAGGACCATAAGAGGTTCGCGTAGGTCTTCCTCCATCCGAAGTGGCCCTCAGTGTCGTGGCACTCCCCCAAGATCAGACTCTTAGTGGCCTCATCATTCGCAATGTGCAGTCTGTCAAACTTGTCAGTCTTCTCAAACACCTCCGCAGCCTTGCTGAAAATGCAACTCCTTGCCTATGAAAATTTCGGAGGCTTAGGGACAGATCGCAGGGCGCAGCGCTTCCAGGAGCGCTGCGCCCCGCCGGGTTGGCACTCTCACACGGGCAGTCCTGTGGCGCCCTACAGGTTGGAAACACGCGAGCGCGATGTGGCAGCTGGGTATGACGGGGCAGTTTTGGCGTGACGGCGCCCTGGTGATGGGGTAGTGATGAAGGCGAGATCGGACAGCGGGAGGGCAGGAGGATGGACCGTGACTCGGTGTTGCCTGCCTTTTGAAAGCACTTCGGTGCCATCTCCAGCTTTGCGCTTCATCCAGTGGTGTTACAGGTTAGCACGTTGGGTGAAGGGGAACTTGCCTTCGAGAGGAGGTGGGTCTCCTTGAGAGGTTCAGCCTTCTCATGGCTTTTGCTCCTTGGTCTGCGTGGTGTTGTGGTAGGCGGTTGGTATGACGCGGACGGAAAGGAGGAGCGCGTGCTTACGTGGAGCGGGAGGAGGATTGGAGGTGATATCGAGTGCGTTGATTTCGGTTTTTGTATACATCTCTGTCATCTGCGGCACTCTCGCTGATCACCACCAGCACCAGCATCGGTGTCATCATCATTAGGGTGCTGCTCGTCACTATCATCATCAACAGGGCGTGATTTGACATCATCATCACGGTAATGGTTTGTCATCATCATCAGGGCGCTGCTCGTCATCACCATCATCAGCATCAGGGTACTGCTCGTCATCATCATCAAGGCATATGTCTTCACTCCTGTTCGGCGCTAATATCATCACTATTATCAAGGAGCCGTACATCAGGGGTGCTGCTCGTCACTCATTGTTGTATCACCATCATCAAATATCTCTCCATCATACGGCACGGTTGGCAAAGCTTGACGTCATCATAGGGCGTTGATCATCATCATCATCATCTTTAGGTTCTCATCCAAGGTGCTCGTCATCACACCATCATCATCTTGTAGTCATCATAGGGCGCTGTGCATCATCATCTTCATCATCATCATCATCATCATCATCATCATCATCATCATCATCATTACTGACATCACCATCATCATCATCATCATTGCGTCATCAATATCATCAACATCATCATCATCTTCATCATCATCATCATCATTATCGACATCACCATCATCATCGCTATCATCATCATCATCATCATCATCATCATCATCATCATCATCATCATCATCATCATCAGTTTGTTGGTGCTGCTCTTTGGTATGATCAGCATCATCATTCCGTTTTCATTCTCATCATTCTCATCATCATCATCAGCTTGTTTTCATTAGATGTTGCGCTGCATCAGCAGGTGAGTTGGTTGTCACCATCATTCTCATTATCATCGTCTTCAGGGTGTTGTCCATCGTCATCAACAAAATCCAAGCGAATGATATTCTGGTAAATGTGTCATCAATAACTGTAGTCGGCTGGATCGGATTGTTCCCGGAAGGCTGAACGGTGGGAAGGGGGTGGGGGGAGCTCTATCCTGCAGGGGCATCGCAAGGTGGGGGGTGAATGTCTCAAAGAGGGTAGGGGCGGAGTAGGGGGTTGCCTTATTCTGGGGCAGGGTTTGTGCGTGGGTCAACATCAGTCCCTGCGGAGGCGGAAATGGGCAAGGGGCAGGGGGGCATGCTTTAGGTGGGAACTGCGTGCTCCTGGGGAAAGGGGGGGAGAGGATTGGTCCTATATTGGGGCCGAGGGAGAGTGGGTGATTCTCCTCAGCGGAGGCAGTGTAGGGCTGAGGGGGAAGGGGTAGGGGGAGGAAGGGGCGATCTCTCTCGAAAAAAACTATCATCCAGTTTATTATAGTTTTCCATTTGGTTGCCTCTCGAGGAGGTTGTAGGGATAGGTGTTATCTGGCAAGCCATCTGTGATCCTGCGAGGGGTGGTTGAAAAGTCGGTGGCCCTCGAAGACCGATGCTGGAGCAAAGCTGGCCGGAGCCGGAGCCGGGGCCAGGTGGCGCAACTTTGTGACCTAGCTTAGTGGGGGCGTGAGGCCTGGTAGAGAGCTCTAGGGGGCTGTTTGCGGGGGCAGTCCCAATGGTCATCGGGGGTCGTAACTGGAGCAATGTTGGCCGGTGTTCGAGCAAGGTGGTGCAACTCTGTAACCTAACCTGATGGGAGCATGAGGCCTGGAAGAGCTTCGGTTCGTGCTGAAATTAGCCATGCTGGTGGTGGTCGTAGGTGGATTGAATAGGTTTCACCTATCTGATTTGTGATGGGGAGGCTCTTTGACACACATATTCTATTGACTTGGTAGAGTCTGAATGGAAAAAAAAAAAGTCGGTTGTTCTTATGAATGTCTTAGGACTTTAGGGTTTCTTAGCAACCCATCTTAGGCGGTTTCGATGTTGTTATACTCAGTGATCTGTGGCCGTTCGATGCCAGAACGATGCTGGCCGGTGTTGGGGTGTTGCCCTGTAACCTGCTGATGCAGGAGCATGATGCCTGGTAGAGAGATCTGGGGATGCTTTGGGTTGGGCATCCCAAGGGACGACCAAGGGTTGGTGCTGGGATGACGCTGGTCGGAGATGGGGCGAGTTGTGTTGCCCTGTAACCCAGCAGGGTGGGGGCATGAGGCCTGGAAGAGCTCAGCAGGGAGTAAGACGGTGTTGGGAAGTYTTAGAAGGGTTTGTCAGGGAACCTGAGGGTAGTGAGCATTCGTAGGACCTCTGTGGCAGGTTATTGCATGAGTAATCCCCTAATAGGTCATTAGATACTCAGGATCCTGCCCATGTTTCTGAATCTCATCGTGTTCACAGATTGTTCTCAGCCGAAGCCGGGTAATGGCCCCGGTATCTCAAATGACCTCAAACGACCTCAAATGTTCTCAATGATCTGTATAATTCGATATGGGACGCTGGGCCCGCTTCCCAGCACGTGCTGCTCCCCAAGAATAGACTGGAGCACTGGTTGAAAAAAAAAAAAAAAAAAAAAAAAAGTTTGTCAGTTACTCTGTACTTCGGAACTTCATGGGGTGTTGTTTGGACTCTCTTAATGAGTTCGCTATAAACAGGATCGTCGGTGTACGCAACCCTAATCTGTTGCTGCAGTTCGGTGCCGACATCTAACTAAGTCACAATAGCACTGAAAAAGTCTGCGCGTCTACTAAGCGCATCTGCGACGACGTTATACTTTCCCTTAACTGGCTTTAACTCGAAGTCAAACTGGTCAATCTCCCCAGCCCATCTAGTCAACTTAGGAATCATTTGGGCTTGGGTCTTCAACCGGCGTAGAGTCTCGTGGTCATAATAGACTTTGAAATGCCTACCTAGCACATAGTGCCGCCAATGGTTCAGTGCTTCTCTTAATGCCAACAACTCACATTTGTATGTTGACGCAGCAACCTTCTCGCTAGGCAATCTACACGACATGAACTCTACTCGCCTATACCCCGCTCCATCGTTATGTTGGAGTACAGCGCCTATACCATATTGGCTCGCGTCAGTAGTTACAATGAATGACAAGGACGGGTCATCAACTCGAGGACCGGGTATTCAATGAGCGCCTTCGGCTTCTTGAAGGCTTAAGTACAATCTTTATCCCAATTCCAAATTGTCTCCTTCCTCAACAACTTACGCGATGGTGCAGCGATCATCGTGAAATTTTGCACAAACTTCCGGTAATAATTTGCTAACCCCAAGAATGGCCGCAGTTCAGTCAACGAGTGCGGTGCGGGCCAGTCTCTGATTGCTGCTATCTTTGCATCTTCTGGTCTGATCCTGTCTTCGTCCAATACATGGCCTACGTACAAAACTTTACGCTTAGCCCATTCGCATTTTTTGGGTTCACCTTAAACTTTGAAGCGTGCAGCTTCTCTAAAACTAAGCGCAAATACTGTTGATGCTCCTCTAGACTCTTACTGAAAATCAAAATATCGTCTAGATAAACTACTACAAACGTATCTATCCACTCGTGAAAGAGGTCATTCATGCACCTCTGGAAGGTGGCAGGGGCATTCGTCAGACCAAACAGCACGACCACAAACTCGTAGTGGCCATAGCAAGTCCTAAAGGTTGTCTTGTGCTGGTCTTCGAGTTGCACCTCTATGATGCTCTATCTGATGGTAGCCCAATTTCAGGTCAATCTTTGATAAGTACTTGCAGCCCTGCACTCTACCCAACAAATCATCAATCCGCGGCAACAGTTTGGCGTTCTTTATCATAATCGTGCTCATGCCCCTGTAATCTATGCACATGCGCAATTCGCCTTCTTTCTTAGGCACGGATAAGCCCGGTGCGCTGTATGGTGAGGAGCTGGGCTTTATCCACCCCTTTTCCATCAGATAATTAACTTGCTTGTGCAGCTTGTCGAGTTCTTTAGGAGATATCCTGTAAATCGGTCTCTTGGGAATTTTGCCTGGGCTCGATCTCTCTGGTGCTTAATCTCTCTCTCGACTACTCCCGTCGGGCTTTCTGCCACATCAGCGAACTCTTCCAACAGTTTCTCAACTGTTGGCGGTGTCGGTACCTCCTCCTTTTTGCCCTCACTTATCGGTCTAACGTATGCTACGAAGACTTGGTCGACTAGTTCGTCCTTTACCACGTGTCTGGCGAATGCGGGGGCACTCATACAACAAAGGAACAAATTGTACTTCGCTCCAAACTCGTGAAACAGCCGCAATTGTTTTTTGCCTCCCTGAGGACTGGGCAGGCAGCACTCATGCTTGCCCATCTTCACATTTGTTCGCGCTGCTTCTCCCCAATCCATCCCTAAAATCAGGTCAAAGGGTAGGTTATCCTCGACTAAGAGTTTCAGGGAGTGCATAACTCTCTCTACCTTATTCTCCCCCTCCAACCGGAAGTATGCCTTAACCCGTTCAACATTATCCTCAACTCTCTTCTCGCGATTGTCTGTGAGCCTGCTCACTACCGACTCGCCCAGCTTATGAACCTTCATGTCGAGGTGCATCTTCTTCAATCCCCTTCGGCTAATGTAACTGCGCGTGGACCCACTATCGACTAACGTGCCTACTCGCTCTCTGCTAAACTCTACATGTGCTAATATAAGCTGCCCTTTGCTCTTCTTCTTCATTTCGGTCCAAGCTTGGCGACGAGTGATCAGTTCATCACCTATGCCTGCGAGGGAAACACCCAGAGAGACCCTAGCAAAAGCAGTCTCCGGATAACGAACTGGATGAGGGCCTACATCAGTCTCTGCCATTGGGACCTTCCGACAGGAGGGTGCCTGTTCAGTGCGCGCTTCTACCTGTCTGTCTATGTCTGAAGGCCCAGTAGGAGCGACTGGATCTCCTAGTGGCTGCCCCCTTTTGGGTGGCGGTAGTCAGGGCAAAAGCAGACAATGTGGTTGGGATCACCACATTTTAGGCATTGGTTTGCCTTTAACCTTTTCTCCCACAACGACTTCTCAACGCCCATCTCTTTCCATGGCTCCCTGTTTGCAATTCTTGGGTGTTCCAGGGTAGAGCCCTCAGTACTCCGCCATAGCCTCGGCCTACATGAAGAGGAAGAGGAAGGGTGGCCATGGCTATGGTGGACCTCATGTTATGCCAGCAGTAGAAGAGGGATTTGGACCTTGCTTCTGGTTCAGCCATTCAACATTATTATTGTTATTTCTTGTTTGAATAAGAGGGGAGGAGATAAGGAGGAGGAGATTGGTTGGCGAAGAAGAAGAGCATTATCTTTGGTCTATGCTGGAGTACATCATCTTCTTCTTCTTTCTTTCTTCTTCTTCTTCTTCTTCTTCTTTCCCTCTCTCTCCTCTCAAGTTCATTCATTTCTTTTTGCAATTGGACGACATTGTACTTTCTGATGACTGTATACTTCGAAATTGGCCAGGATCGTAACAATTATTAAAATGAATTATGTAATAAAAACTAGGAACCAGATCAGGTGCCCCAAAAAATGTTTATTGCAGTTGTTTGAAAACAGGTCCGATGCCATGATCTAGGTTCACCTGCAGTCTGAGTCCAGGCTGGGGATGACAAATAGGTCTGTAGGGTCCCAGAGTCGTCAAAATTGCCCTCAATCAAGTAGAAAATGGGTCCAATCTGATAGCCTGTGAAGACAAATAGGTCCGTAGGGTCTCGTAATCGTCAAAATGGCCCTCAGTCCAGTAGACAATGGTCCAATCTGATAGGCTGTGATGGGATCACATCTTCCCATTCATGTGTGGAACTCTGACGCCACATCACTGCTTTTCCTGCCAAAGTAGCCTGGACAGCGGCAGCACAGCGGTATGGGACGCTGCACATCTCTTTGCGGAGGACGGTGCTCGTAGGGTAGGGCTTGACATCGCATTTGATGCCAAGTGCGCCTATCAGATGCAGATGTGGCTGGTCTGCCAGCACTTACGTGGTGTGGCTAGCCACGAAAGGTTTGCGGCGGACGGCACCCGTAGGGCTGGGCGTTGCATTTGATCCCAAGTGTACCTATCAGATGGAAACGTGGCTGGTCTGCCAATAGGGAGAGGTCAGGTGGCAAGTAGTGCAAGCCACGTGGAAGATAGTGGTGAGAGTGGCGTTGTGGTGCCTTGTTTGGAAGAGGAGTTGTCGACTTGTGGGTGGATGGACGGTTATCATCATCCTCAGCAAATAGGGGTTATCATCATCTTCTTCAATTACTTTGTATTTCTCTCATGACCAAAGCCTACGTTTCGATCTTGCCGTGGCTTGCGAACGAAACTTAGGTGCCGTATCTCACTGGAGAAACCTGCGCTTTTTGTCTTATATTTTTGCTACTTATCACTATTTTTCATCATTTTGCCTTTTAATGGCATCCTTGTTTTCTATGGCTGTCTAAGCCGAATCATGTATCTCCCATTGATATCCCCCTCGTATTGCACACATCCATATAGAATGACTCTGAGGGTCTTGGGTTCCTCATTCGGAAAAAAAATTCTCCTGTACGTCACTCTAGAAATCTCCTTCTACTTGCTTGCCTCAGTCTTCCTTTGCGCATATACTCACTTGGTCTGAGCGCATCTATGTGTGGATTGAGCATCTTGAAGGCTACATGCGAAATCACGAAGGAGCGTGACACTACGAAGACTTCCAAGATCAGAGTGCTACCGATTCAAGTCATAGAGTGAGCGGGTGATGCTCGTCGTTCGGCTTTAGTATGCTGGACTTGCTCTGAAGCAAAAATTCGCTGAAATACGAATTTTGCTTCCACGTGGCTGCTAGCTGGGTAGTCGACACTGCCAATCTACGGATTGGGGTTGGAGTGTGCTGCCTACTAGCTTCGTGCATAGTCCTCGGTCGTATGTACGGACGAGGGCATGGTGGTAGATCAGGGGGTAGGAAAGGCAAGTGGTCCAAGTGTGGGCGATTATGGATGACCATTCCACTAATTCAGGGGTAGGCCATGACCATCACAGTGGAGGCTTTGCTCCGTTCCAAGCAGCCCAAGCGCCATATCCTGCAGCCCAAGCTCCGTTCCAAGCTCCTGCTGCAACAATGGGTTCGTATACCCCTCAACAGTAGGCGATGCGAGGAATGCAGATGGCAGTATGCCGAATATGCTGCCTGCTATGAGTATGCCTGCTCCGTGATTCCAAGTACCAATGCAACCGATGGCACAAGGTATGAACCAGCCCTATAACTGGAACATGCACCCCCCATGGGCGAGCTCAAGCTCGTGGGGAAATCAGCCTGGCGGAATTTTCCAAGGTGTTGTGAATCCGCTTCCTAGCAATGGAGGGAACCGCAACGGGGGGCAGTCCGCTGGCCAAACAAGTGGCCAGTCGCATGGTGGAGGAGGAAAGACCCCGGCGGCCAATGCGTTTCCAGGACCTGGGAATAGAGCCTACTTTACTAAAGAATATATGGATATCTTAGCGAATATTAAGATGGATAAGGCGGTGGACGAAGCCAGGAAGAAACTTACCAGTAATAGACGTGGGAACATTAGAATCACGGAGGCGAGGGACCAACCCGTGATGACTAGCGAGAAAGAGGGGGATAAGAACGAAGAATTGAAGGCTTCGGTGACGACTACTCTGGGAGATTCACTACGAATCATTACTGATAAGCTTGATGGAGTTGATCAGAAGTCCAAGCTGGCGGAGTTAGGGAAAGCAGAGCTTGAGATGTTGAGAACAGAAAAGGAGAAGGGAAAGGAAATGCACAAACTCTCACACAATGAAAAAAGAAAAAGAGGTGTGAATCGTGCACCAGCGGGATCACCGCTTCGAGTCACGAGGGCAAAAGCGAAGTCTCGAACGAACATGAAGGCCGCATCCAGATCCAAAAAGAGGATTGAAGTTTCGTCGGATGACGAAAGTGATGCATGGGAAATATTAAGCAGAACTTACAGGCCAAGCAGGAGAACAATACTGAGTTCGCAAAGATTAAAGGTATGCTAAAGGCCTTGATGGCCCAAAGAGAAGAATCGAAGAAAGGGAAGGGGATTGCTGTAGATACTGCAAAGGAGAAAGGGAAGAGCAGGATGATTGGAGCTGCATTGAATGATGGAAAATGCCGACCCAGTGACATGACATAAGCGGATGAACTGCCATGCAACTCAATGCTTGAAGACGAGCCAGACAAAGGCGCATTAGCGGCCTACATGAAGCTGCAACGGGGCTACTACAACTCTCTCCACTACACACATGTCCAGGAACTCTGCAAAGCGAAGAACATCACGTACTACAGCAAGGAGATTAGAGTCTAGGAACTGGCGAAACTTGACCTACAAGAATACGTCAGCTACATCAACGAAGAAAATCCAGTGCGCGCTGCGAAATCCTCGAAGGCGCGCGAGGATGATGAAACCGAGAAGAATTCAGGCAGCCCGGATGTGGTGTCTGATTCGGATCAAGATAGGATCTCGGGAAACTAGCCTGGGGCTCCAAACGCTTGTTGCTAAGAGCGGGAGATCGGCTGGTGAAGCCAAAAACCTCCTTGGGAACTGAATTTGCTGACCTTCTGGCATGTTGTAGGGGTAATATTGCCTAGGGGAAAGCCAACCTCAGATTTTGGGCTAGGTTTGACCAAACTGAATGAGATCGAATTATTGATGCTAACTTCTGTGTTTATGGACTCTTTTCTTCAAATCACAAGTTGATGTATGTTAGAAAAACCACGAAATCATTGAAGGAAAGATGGACTGAGCACAAAAGAGCTACAAAAGGGGATAGTAAGCAACGAGTTCACACATATTTGCGTAAAGTCGGAATTAACTATCATATCCCAATTCCCCTCTGGTTTGGCTCAAGCTGTGCTATTGATGAAATGGAAATGGGACCACATGTATCAATAGGGTAGCCTGGAACCACATTATTAGGAAACCACAGGAAGGGGGCCTTGGGCTAATTGACCCCAAACAGGAGTCCATAGCACCGCAGATGAAATGGATTATCAAGATCCTCATCAGACAATTCATTCCATGGACCCAGATGGCTCTAGACAGTATAAAAAACCTGGCACCCATCAACTCCCCCCCGAATATGAGAGGTCTCTCCTGGCTTATAGCGAAGGACTGGACAATCAAATCAGGCAGACCTCGCAGAAGAAACCCAGCAGAGCCTATCACAACCCCCACCGAAACAGCTATCTCATGGTGGAGCCCTACCATCAAAGCCTGGCATAGAATGATGCCAAGCAAACACGGCTCACCAGGAAACAGAGAAGAGGTCCTGAGACAACCTCTCTTCTGCAACCCTTGGATCATAGACCCTAGTGGAGCGCCGTGGACATTAAGCACAAAGGACCGAAGATGGCTATCCTGGTTGGAAAAAGGCGTGCGGCAGGTGAAACACATCTGGGCAGAGGATCGAGGATGATGGTCTACTGAACAGGAGAAATGTCTTAAAAGGCTGCCACTCCCTCACTGAAAACCTAACGCTGATTCAGAAGAGCATTCCAACACAATGGCTCTCCCTCCTAAGGGAGGATTTTTTGTGGAAATCCGGGGATTGGGGCATACTCATCTCCCAAACCCAGCCAACAAAAGCATATCGATTCGTCTCTCGAACCAACCAACTCAGCTACCTATCTAAATTCTACTCATACCCTATCACTAATCACAGCCTACAAGAGCTGGAAATCCTGAACAAAGAACCCCAGTACGACACACTAGAAACCTTCCGACTGAGAAAAGTGAGGGTCGCAAAGGCCAAACCCTGGAAAATCTTCCAACCGGATGTCCGCATTTCAGACCTCGAATTCGACCGGAAAGAGTGGGTTTGGAAGCATGGGAAGTCCGGGAGAACGAGGACGATATTTGAATATGATGTCAAATTCGGTTATGAATTGGGGCTACAGACCACAGATCCGGACCCCAGACTCAAAGGAAAATGGAGGAAGATCCTGAATCTAGACCTCACGGACCCCATTTCCATCCCTTGGACGAAGTACCTGTTAGGATTCAAAGCATGCAGTGGCTCATAGCGCACGCATCCCTGCCGGTCAATCAATGGCTCCACAAGAGGAGGAAACATATGGACCCTGACAGCTCTGAAGTTCTGAACTATGCAGGTTGTGCATAGACAACATCCCGGAAGATATACCCCACTGCCTCCTGTACTGCTCCGAAGCAGCATGCATATGGAACAAGGTGCACGACCTATGGTCCCTCCGCTTCTCATCACCCCCTCCGTCCACAACTTCCCTGAGCATCCTGCTCCTATCCAACAATACTAACAATCTCAAAGGCGGCAAGGAAGTCTGGTTTCACCTGCTCAGGAAGCTGGCTCTATGGGTAATCTGGAAAAAGAGGTGTACCATGACTATCGAGGTTACCGAGGTTGCAAGGGAAGAAATGTGGGTTCTACTGCTGGGAATGGCGGAAACTGAGATTTGATCCAGATGGAGGGAGGTGACATCAACAACGAAAGTCGGACCAGAAAGGCTAGCCATCAAGAGATGGTCTTTCGTGAGAAACTGGCTTCTACAGGGAAATATTGCAACTGTGGCAGATAACAGATTGGTTTGGAAGAAATGGCACAGCACGACTCCAGCAAGGACACTGACCCAATGATGGGCAAACTGAGATCACAATCTCAACAGTATATACAACTCTCCTCTTTTCTTGCTGTACACGAATCATCCGACAGAGTCACAGTAGATTCTGAGAGGAAAAGTGGTAGGGCAAGCTGACAGTCAATCCGCCGGCTCTGGAGTAATCAATCCTGGTCTCGGCCAGACGGAAGGAAGCGTGAGTGTTCACCATGCATTTCAATTTTTGATTTGCCGGTGGAAAGGAACCGGCCTGACGCTCCCCAGAATGGATATGGAGCCAGGACCATAAGGACCTGTTTCAACCAAAAAAAAAAAAAAAAAAAAAAAAAGTTCGGAACTTCGAATCTTGAACCGGCAAGATGGCAACCTCCTCGTAGGCGGCAATCTCCTGGACTCCTGGGCGATGGAGGAGCTCCAGCTGGCGATGGCATGGCTGCAGCGGGCGGGAACTTCGAGGAGAGCGCTGCTACATCAGAGGGAGCGCTGCTGCACAAGGCGCTTCGTTCGAAAATGGGGTCCCCCCGCTGGCGGGAAAACAACACCAGGATATTGTGGCTGCTACTGCCCTCCGAAGTTCTCCGACAGCGGCCCCTTCAGGGCCGGTCCGGTTGGGGTGACGGTCAACGAAAACTACAGCAACAATTTTCTGGGGTACCCCAGGCCCAGGAAAATGGCCTGGGGACCCCCCCCAAAAAATTCGAATTTCTTGAATGAGGTTCCAACCAGACCCTTCAAACCGGACACTGGACCCGGACAGCGAACACCGGACTGTCTGGATCGGGATCCGGACGTCCAGTTGGCAACCATGGTTGCAACTTGCAAGTTTCCTTACTCTATAATTCTTTGGAAATAGGGTGGCAAATTGTACCTGCGCCGACTTTTCTGAGAAGAAATTCTTCTCAGCCTCTCAAATTTTGCATGGGTAAGGGGAGGGAATAGGTGGCAATCAACATAACGTGCTGCTTCGGGACCTGACGGCCGCATCTGTGCTGGGCAAACGCGGAATGCCCTTCGGGGGTTGGGGAGAAAAAGGTAGTAAGTTACAAGCGTAGATTAGGAATTTGGTACATAGGTAACTAGTATATTGTTATGACCCTGGCCAATTTCGAGATACACATCCACCGGAAAGTACAATGCCATCCAATTGCAGAAAGAAATGAATGAACTTGAGAGGAGAGAGAGGATTAGACGAAGAAGAAGAAGTAAGAGAGAAGAAGAAGAAGATGTACACCAGCAAAGACAATGACAAGGCTCTTCTTCTTCGCCCAACAATCTCCTCCTCCTTATCTCCCCCTTCTCTTATTCATACAAGAAATAATAATACAATGTTGAATGACTGGTCCAGAATCAATGTCTGAGTCCCTCTTCTACTGCAGGTATCACTCAAGGTCCACCATAGCCATGACCGCCTCTCCCACTCTTCACTCTCATAGGCCGAGGCTATGGCGGACTACTAGGCCTTGCCCGGACGTCCAAAGGACAACCCAAAGCAGCTATGGCTGCTCCAGCTCAGGCCGCCATGCCCAGCCTTGCCTTGAAGCTTCTTGGTGTGGCTCTCCCCGGTTGGGGATTCCTTGCTGCAGCGCCCACCAAGGTGATGAAGATGGCCGCCACCATAGCCACGTAAGTACCCCTGGCGCTCCTCCCCCTTCCTTCCTCCGTCCTCCTTCTTCCTCCCTCAAGTCCTTCTCCTTCCTCCCCAGCAGCGCTGCTCCAGCTTAGCGCTGCTCCAGCCAGCGCTCCACCAGTGTGTCGCCAAACTTGCACACCCAAAAAGAGGCCGGGTCTTCCGCCCGGCCTGAAGATATAGCGGCCTGCTTTGCCTCTTGGACGGTGACTTCCAGGCCGCTGGCCTTCCCAAGCAACCGGTACCTCCTCCTTTTTTGGAGGGAAACATCATTGCAGACTCTGATATTGGCCCTACAGGCCCTAGACTCAGACTGGTACCCGCTAGACCTAGCCTACACTACCGGCCTCTAAAAATGCCACTTTTGTCTTCTTCTGCTCGGCCTCCGGTACCTGCATATTTACCCTCCTGCCGGGTGCGGTACCGGCCTACCCGCTACTTGAGTGCTTTTTCCCCGCTGCAACCCTTCGAAGCCACGGCCACAGGTAAGTACCGGCCCTGAGGGCCCAACGAACTAACAAGTGCCCTGGCGGGCCACACACACACACTCATATCAACCAGCACTCAGACAGGCACAGTCACACACACGCAAGCCAACCAGCACTCAGACAGACATGCAGTCCAGCAAGCACACACACACACAGACTTAACAGGCGGGGAACTCAGTAGGGCATTCAGTCTATGAGCAAAACTCAGAAATCAGCTGTGTGTTTCAGTCCGTGTTTGGACGGGTTATCACAATATAACAATTGGCAATAGTTGGGCCAATCCTCAATCCGAGTGGCGTATGAGTGGAAGGGTTGAGTCCTCAACAGTGTTAGTTGAGATGAGGCGATGGAGAAGTTGATAGCGCCATGAGATGTAATGGTCATGTCATCTTCTTCAATCCTCTGGTGTGATGACCTGACCAAACACAGACTGAGACACACAGCTGATTTCTGAGTTTTGCTCATGGACGGAATGCCTTGCTGAGTTTCCCGCTTGTTACTGAGTTCTCTAAGTCTGTGTGTGTGCATGCTTGCTGGTCTGCATGTCTGTCTGAGTGCTTGTCGGCTTGAGTGTGTGTGTGGCCCACAAGGGCACTTGTTCATTCAGTGGGCCTGAAGGGCCGGTACTTACCTGTGGCCATGACATTGAGGATTGCAGCACGGAAAACACTCAAGTGGTGGGGAAAGACACATTGAAGCAGTGGGTAGGCCGGTACCACACCAGGTAGAGGTAGATGTGCCGGGTACTCGAGGCCGAGCAGAAGAAGACAAAAGTTGGCATTTTTAGAGGCCCGGTAGTTGTAGGCTAGGTCTAGGCGGTTACAACCGCACAGAGCACGGATTATACAGATTAACATCACAGGCGGTCAACAGTTCTAGCACGAGAAGAGACCCAGACAGCTGAGGAGCAGAGAGGCTCGGTCTGGATGGAGAAAAGGATTCCGGCTACAAGTACAAGGGTGAACGAAACGCCAGAATAGCAAAAGACAGGAGAGAAGGACTGCAGGCTAACTTAGGCAGGGGTGAGGGGTGGTACATCCTTCCTGATTGGAAGTAATCAATGCCGTCCTTCGGACCTCCACACCAGAAGGGGGAGGAGCGTGAGCGTGTTCTCAATGTATTTCCGTTGACTTGCCGGTGGAATAGGAACCGGACTGATGCTCCCCAGAATGGACAAGGAGCCAGAACCATAGGGTTCTGTTTTTTTAATTATTATTATTTATTTATTTATTTAAAAGGCTAGGTCTAGGCGGGTACCAGTCCAACCAGTCTGAGTCTAGGGCCTGTATGGGCAATATCAAAGTCTGCAATGGTGTTTCCCTCTGAAAGGGAGGAGGTACCGGTTGCTCGGAGGCCGTGCGGCCTAGGAAGTCACTTGCCAAGAGGCAAGCAGGATGCTATATCTCCAGGAGGAACCAGTTGCTCCTCCTCATTGTCGGTGTGCAAGTTTGGCAACACACTGGTTGGAGCGCTGGCTGGAGCAGCGCTAGCACTCAGCTGCGCTGCTGGGAAAGGAGCAAGGACACGGAGGAGGAAGAAGACCAGGACTAGGGGGAGGAGCGCCAGAGGTACTTACCTGGCTATGGTGGATTCCATCTTCATCACCTTGGTGGGTGCTGCAGCAGGAAGGCCCAGTTGGGTCAGAGCTACACCAACAAGCTTCGAGGCGGAGTCAGGCATGGCGGCCTGAGCTAGAGCAGCCATAGCTGCTTTGTGTTGTCCTTTGGACAGCAGAGCGGTGCCCTGGTAGTCCGCCATAGCCTTGGCCAATGCGGAAGAGAGAGCGAAGGGCGGCCATGGCTATGGTGGACCTCAAGTGATACCTGCAGTAGAAGAGGGACTCGGACATTGATTCTGGATCAGCCATTCAACATTGTTATTATTATTCTGGTTTGAATAAGAGGGGACGAGATAAGGAGGAGGAGAGTGGTTGGCGAAGAAGAAGAGCATTATCATTGGTCTATGCTGGTGTACATCATCTTCTTCTTCTTTCTTTCTTCTTCTTCTTCTTCTTTCCCTCTCTCTCCTCTCAAGTTCATTCATTTCTTTTTGCAAGTGGACGGTATTGTACTTTCTGATGAATGCGTACTTCGAAATTGGACAGGATCATAACACTGTATTTCTTGTCTTTTTTTCAACTGGTAACTTCCTTATTTTGAATGAAAACGAGGGGCCGGCCTTCCCACATAAAGACCGGATCTGGGAGCATTACCCAGCGTTATGCTTTTGACAGGACGCATCGGGACCTGAGTTAAACTTAAATCAGCACCGATAAATGCCTAACCCCCGTTCGTAATTTTGGCCTTGAACCCTAAACCCTTGCCTACCTCTACTCCTGCTAAACTTCCATTCTACTTCCTCACTACCTTCCCATGTCAACGTGTGGTAATCCGTTCTATCCCCCTCCCACTACGACTCCCCTCTAGCTG
>BFEA01000142.1:1102381-1124929 GCA_003427395.1 Chara braunii
AGGATGGATGTATGGCGTCAGTGACTATTCTCAGATTGTCCTGAAGATTGTGGCACCCCTTCAACGCTCTCCTCAGTTCAGCTGCTGTTTTCCAACGCTTGTTCTCATCATCCCATATGTGCTTGATTTGCCATATCCCATGCTCCACCCATCTGCCCCATCTCGAATCCTTGCTCGTAAGTGTTAGGGGTTTTCCGCCGCCATCCCTTATGCAAATATTGCAGAAAATCGGTTGTCTTAATACCTTCTCCCTAGTAGTAGGTTCCCTGACCCTTGCTGGGAAGACCTCCTTCCACAGTTGTATTAGCTGCAGCCAATAGGAGGGGTTTCTAGCCCTCGCACCTTGTGCATCCCTGTTCTCCTTCCTGTAGCCCACTTTAGCCCAGCTGCTACACATGATCCAGAACAGTCCCGTCATGTTGCCAGGTGTTTTATACAAAGCTATCTGCCTGATCCTTTCCAATACTAAGGAAGTCCATGATAATCTCGGCTGTGAGATTAGCTTGACCAGCCATTTTGTTTGCAAAGCCTTCAGTTGTAGGCTCGGGTCTAGGATGCCTAGGCCCCCTTGACCTTTGGCTCTGGTTACCGTTTTCCATGCCACCTTGGTTACGAAATGTTCCGTGTTGTGCTTCGCTGTCCACAAAAAGGCTGCTGCCTTTCTCCTCAGCTAGGTCGATGTGGCCTTGGGTGGGGTCCAAATTGACCCCGCGTACCACATCATGGAAAGGATCGATGCGTTCAAGATCAGTGCTCTTCCGTATATAGAGGTGTACACAGACGACCAAGCCCCGAACTTTGCTAACATCTTGGACATTATGTCCGCCGCCATCGACTGGTGAGACCCCTCCTCTGTTAATTTGATCCCTAGATATCGGAGCGGTTGTTGGGGTGACAACCATTGAAGTCCCTCGGGGCTAGTGAGGGGAATCTGGTACTCTTGGTCTAGCTCTGCCATCCACCAGCCGACTGTTTTGTGCCAATTGATTTTCATTTCTGAAGCCAGTTGGAAGGCTTCCATAGCTCTTGTTAGCGCTTGGAAGGAGGAGTCTGTTGCCTTGATTAAGACTGTCAGATCATCCGCGAACAGAATCGTCATTGGGATTAGCACCTTGTGTCCTTGCTGGTCTGGTCGGGCTGTTAGCCTTTCTATTGACGGGTCTTTTCTCAGAAAGGAGGCTATTGCCTCCATTATGAAGAGAAAGATGGGAGCGGCTAAGGGATCTCCTTGCCTAACCGACCTTGACATCGGGTAGGTCGAGGATAAGTGACCATTTATCTGTACTTGTCCCGGTGCATTGTTGTATAAGACCCTGATCCACTTCCTAAAGTTCGGCCCTACCCCCATCTTTTCCATGCACAACTGCAAGAAAGGCCAACTGACCTGATCGTAAGCCTTTTCAAAGTCGAAAAAAAGAATGGCGGCGTTGATTCTCTTGTCCCTTATGTACCGGACCGATTCTGTTAGGCACATGACATTGTCCAGGATAAACCTACCCGGGATGAATCCTGTTTGATCCAGATGGAAGCAACCCGCCGTGATTTTGGATAGCCGATTAGCTAGCACCTTGGCTACTATTTTGTGAGTGAGAGACAACAAAGTTATTGGTCTGTAATTTCGTATGTCCGTTGGACTCCCTTTTTTGTAAAGCAGCGTGACTATCCCCGTTGAGGGCTCGCTCCCAATGCCCTCAGCCTGCCATGCCTATTCAAGAAAGGAAACATATTCCTCCCCCAAAATTGGCCAAAATTCAAGCCAGAATTCTCTTGTCAGGCCATCTTTCCCAGGGGTTTTATTTGGGGTAATCGTTTTTAGTGCCTCCCATAACTCGTCCTGTGTTAAGGGTTCGTCCAGCATGGCAGCATGCTTTCGTGAAATTGTGTTCTCAAGATAATTCAGAAACTTTGATCTCGCCTCCTCAACTTTAGGCTTAGGGAACTGCTCTTCCACTGACGTATATAGTTTACTATAGAAGTCAAAAGCCACCCTTAACAACCCCTCCTTGTCGGAGGTCAACCCCCCTTCCCCTTCTAAGCTCTCTATGAGATTGTTCCTGCCCCTAGTCTTGATTTTTTGGAAAAATAATTTGGTCATTCTCTCCCCTTCCTCCCATTCTTTGATTCTAGCTCTCATTCTTAAACCTTTCGTTTTCCAGCGCTGCCATTCCACCATCTCCCCTTTTGCCGTCTCTAATGTTCTTTCATATAATTCGGTCCCCGGCCTAAGAATAGTATTGCGCTCTACTATCTCTATTGCTCGCTTCAGTTCTTCTTCTCTTTCCTTCCTCTTTGTCGCAAGCCTCCTAGCCACAAGAGCAGCCGCTTTAGACAGTGATGTTAATAGTTCTGGGAATGAGTGTGAATCTAGGTTATATTGCTGACAAACTTGTAAGACCGCCTGTCTCATTTCCTTAGTTTTAAGGAGGGAATTATTGATTTTGTAGAACCCCTTACCCCTGCTGATTTGTTTGTCTGATGTCAAACTCAAAAAAATAGGTTTGTGGTCCAGACCCACGTCGTACGGAAGGGTACCTATAGATACTGAATGCAACATGCCCGTTATGCCTGGTGATGTTAAGAAGTAGTCTATCCTGGAAGCCGACACGTGTTGGCTACGGTTTCTCTTTCTATAGGTGAATTGTCTTTCATTAGGAAAGAGTAACCTGTACGGGTCTATCAGTTCTAAATTCCTCATTAGCCCATGAATCGGTAGGGACTCTTCTGCACGGCATTCTTCCTCTGAACTAACACCTCCTGAAATTCTGTCTAGGCTGGGATCTAAGGTGGCATTCCAGTCTCCTGCTAAGATTAGGTGCCTATTCCCGTCGAGGAGTGCTTTGAGCCTTTCGATCATATCTAATCTTTGGTGATAACCGTTTGGACAGTAAACTGACAGTAGAGTGTAGGGTTCCTGATGCAGCTCGAAGTCAATCTTGACCCATCTTCCCTCCTCCTCATCCCCCCATGTTTCTGTGATAATAATCTTGTCCACCGCATTCACCTTTTTGTTCTGGAATATAACCACCCCCGTGGAGTGGTTGTTTGCTGCTGGGGCCCACCATGCTGTCTTGATTCTTTGCAGTTTCTTCTCTATCTGGTACTTCGTTTTCTGGTGTGATACCGACTCTTGTAAGTGTGTTTCCTGCAAGCACAAAAAATCCGGTGGAGACAGAGAGAACCATTATGAGTAATTTACTACGTTCTGCCACTTGTCTCCATTCTCTAAAATCCCAACTAGGCCATTCACATTCCAAAATATAATTTTGAGTTCCGGTGGACCCTTACCCCCCTCTTGTCTTCTTCTCTGCTTTCTTGGTCTCTCTAACTCTCCTCTCTCCATCGGGTCCGTTTGTTAGAATGTAGACTCCCCCTCAGTCTTACCTTGTTTAAGTGTCTTGTGCGGTGAGCTCTATAGTTGTTGCCACCCTACTTACCCTCTTCTCGATGAAGTCTGGTTTCCAAGCAAACGCCTCTACTTTTGTCGCCACCGCTGTGCATCTTGCAACCCATTCCGCACCTAGTTCCCCCCCAAGCAACCCATAGGGAATGGTCTCCACCACGTGCCAGGGCATCCAAATCAAGCCCTCTCTTAGCTCGGAATCAGTCCCCATTTGGAGTAACAGTGGACCAAAATATGTCATTGTCCCCTCCTCTCCTTCCTCTCCTAACGCCATCGGATCCGCTCCTCCCTCTCTCAATATGAATGCGTGAGCAGGCACCTCTCCCCCTATTGATTTCTGGATATCCGAGCCAGAACACTCCTCAGTCGGGGTTGTTAGCATCTGTAAGGATTGGTTGATTGCCACTTCCCAGTCTGAGTGCCTTGCATTCCATCGACATGGAAGGACTACTTTTCTCCTCCTCCCGTTTTTGGATTCCAGTCTGGCCGCGACTTCAATCTCCTTCCACTGTCCTGTCGCTATTTTTTGTACATTCACTGTGTCGTCCTCCAACTCCCTGTTCTCGTCCTTGAGCAAGTTCACCTGCACCACCAAGATTGCGGCTTGCCTTCTCAGATCCTGGACCTCTTCCTCATCACTCTCTCCCTTCCCTTGTTCTTCTTCCAATGCAGGACCCTTCATTGGGTCATTTCTTACCTCCACTGCACTGCTTTGATCCTCTGCCGCCTGAGCCTTTCGTTTCTTGCTGTCCTTCTTTCTTTCCTTGCTATGATAGAACTTTGGCCACTGAAATATCCTCTCATATTCCTCCTGCTGTAAGTGTATCTCGTTTCTTACTGTACGGGACTTTCTTGCATACTGAGATGCGTAGAATTCATTGACTTCTCCCTCCCTCCTTAGCAGTTCAAACCTGTTCTCTGACGTAATGTCTTCCCCTGCTTGAGTGGCTTGTTGAAGGTTCCTCAGGTGTTTGTAGTGGGCCAGCCTGATTTCACACTCAATCGTCCTCCCCCATTCCAGCTGCTCCACCTCTTTTACCCACCGTTCCCTTGTCCAGTCCTCCACGTCAGCGTCTTCCTGATCCTCCTCCTCCTCTTCGTCTTCCTCCTCTGATGAAGCTTCGCTTTCTATGTCTGGTGAACCCTCTCCTTGGTCCTCCTCTGCCTGCAGTATCTGTTCCACTGACATGTTCTCAGTGTTTTGCATCCCTCTCCTTCTCGCTCTTTCTCTTACCCTTTCCTCTTCCTCCGCTGTTACGTGTCCCTGGGCCCCCTGAGATCTGCCCCTGTCCTCTTCTTGTTGTGATGATCCCCCTGGGTGATCCTTGTCTGTCAAGTCCTCCTCACTCTTATCTGCAATGCCTGTCCCTTTCTCACCTGACCTGGTACCCTTTGAGGTCGAGTCATGTGAGGTTGACTCTGTCCCACTATCTTTGCCCAAAGTCTCTTATGAGTCCATGCTTGTTTTGCCCTCTTCCTCTTCCTCTCCTGTAGTGACCCCTTCCACTGATTGGGTCTTTTGTCTTCTTTTTCCCTGCTGCGACTCTCCTTCTTGAGAGTTAGACCCCTCTTCCCCTCTTGACTCTCCCTTTCTCTTTGTGGAGAAATTTCCCCCCCCTGATCCCCCCTTCCTTCTTCGCAGTCCATGCTGTCTCCCTCACCCTCCTCCATTAAATTTGATTTGTCATCCTTGCCTCTTGTCTGCTCCTGCTGCTGCGCTCTGACTTGTGCATTTTCCAAGAAGGCCAATTCCGCGTTTTTCCCGACCTCATGTAGTTCCTCCATGAGCTTCAGTCTTTGCTCATCATCCTGTACGACCGCATCATCCAACATCGGTTTGATGATAAAACCGGTCTCCTTGTCTTCCATTCTCTTAGCTCCTGTGTGCCTCCACCTGCTATCGTATGGTGGATAGATGTCCGGTTTGACTGTTGGATCCTTCTTCACGAATCTTCAGCACCCAAACCCACCTTGGATTTTCCAAATTGTCATCGAATATCCACCCCCTGTATAAGGAGGAATTGATATACCAGACTCCTGGCTTGCTTTCACACTCATGAAGCATAGATTGTTTCAATGCCATCCTTTTTCCTTCTGATGCTCCTGATTCGCCTTGTGGACAACAGGTTCCCAGGTGACCTCTACCCCTGCATTTGAAACAGAAAGGGTTGGTCTTCGTCGAGATGAAGACTGTGATTCTCTGGCCTTTTCTTGAAAATCCATTGGTCCGGGAACTTCGGCGGTGCTCCTGACTTGACTTCCAAGCAAGCCACCCTTGCATTGTGATTAGGCGCCAGAAAGTCCGGGTTGGCCGGGAACCATTCTATGATTGGGTTGCTTGGAAATTCCTCCTGCAGTCTCCTTTGCACAAACCTGTGCATTCCTTCGATAGGTTGTCAAACTGAACCCAAAAGTGGTTCTTCAGCATTGATTGTCTGTGTCTGGAAGCTTCGGCTTGGGGCGGTCTAGGTGGCTTCCAAGGTTGGGTTGTGACTATTGCCCCCTTGCATTTCAATGAACCTATCGACAGCAGATACTGGGCATAGGTAGGATCAACACAGACGATCATCACGACAAACCTTCCCCTCCTGTGGAATGACACCTTTGGTTCCTTCCCGGGCACGTCCTCCATAGCTAAAAGTCTGTCCCTCACCCACCTTCTCTTCTCATTTAAAGAAAGCTCCCTGCTTCTTCCGGAGAAATTGAAGAGGACTGCATGCTTCTCGTACAGTTCGTTCAGAGATTGGATGTCCTCTTCAGGATATTCCCAAACATCCACTTCCTCTTCCTTCCCGCCCTCTCCCTTGAAGCGGGATTGTGGACGGGATAGGATTAAAGGGTTGGGTTTGCTGCGGGAGGATTAAACTATCTTTCGGAAGTTGGAACGGGGGGGGGGAGATCGGAGAAGGGGAGTGGGATCGGGGAAGCGGGATGGGTTGGGGGACCGGGATCGGGGGGACAGGAGCGAGATCGGGGGGAGCTGGATAGGGAACAGGGAACGGCGTCAGCGGAAAGGGGTCAGAGGGACGGGATCGGTGGGGGAGAAAGGTCAGGGGGGCGGGATGGTTCGGATAAGGAAAGACCGGGATGGACTTGATACAACTTGGTCGATTCAGCAATTCGACAGCATTTGCCCTCCCCGCTTGGGGATCGAGTTTTTATACGGGAAGGAGTGTGAATCGAAAAGCGAGCTCAGGTCCAGAAAAGGACTGACAAGTAGGTAGTATGAGTTGGTGAAAGCAGGTATCTTCTCCGCTGGGGAATTGGGTTTTGTCCAGCGCAGCGAAATTGGGGTGAAAACTGGATAGGATGTCTGATGGGAGAGCGGGGGGAGAAGGGATGGGAGCGAAGCGTAACGATTGGGAGGGTGTGGGTAGAAGAGATATAGGTTGCAAAACGGACAGGTCAGAGAGTTTGTGGGGTAGAGGGGGACGGAGAAAGTTGGGGCTCGGAAAGGATTGGTTGGAGGTGAGAGGGGATGAGGGGGAAATCGTTTGGGATGGTTGAGTAGGGGTGAGAGGGGGGTCGAAGATCGGATGAGTGAATGGGACCAAGTAGAGAATGGGTGGGAACGAAGTGTAGCGATCAGGGGGATGTGGGGTGAAGAGGTCGGTGTGGAGATAGGCAAGAATCGAGGAGGATGTGGGATAGAGGAGAAGAAGAGGATTGGGTCCGGGAGAAGATTGGATGGGGTCGAGAGGGGGTGAGGGAGGGATCGGTTCTTAAGACGGGAAGCGGGGTGAATGTGTGACGGGGCTGGGGAAGGGAAGGGGTTTGTGGGGTGCGAACGCTATGGCGAGGAGTATGGGGTAAAAATTCTGCGTTACAGGGATGTATTAGAGGGAAAGATGAAGAGGTCTGTTGAGGGTAGTTAGATGATAAGGCGGAATAGGGAACGCTCTCACATGAAGAAATTCCGCGATCATCCGCTGTCGATCCCGAATACTCTCTAGAATGGCGATGAAGACCTCGTAGCGTTCTCGGAAAGTTTCTTGTCTCCCCGCTATAGGACATCAGCGCGCACGCGCCAGGCGCGCACGCGCCGGGTTCCCTTATCTGGCTATGGAGGCCCGATGGCGCTAGGCAAGGCGGACTTCGTGGAGTTCAATGGCGTAGGTGCGCGAAACTTGGCGCTCGTTGCGCTACCCGTACGGCGCAAGCGCTCCCCGCCCCACGACAGTGACCAGCATTAGTCGCAACAGTCCGGTTCGCATCAGTCCGGTTCCTATTCCACCGGCCCCTGCATCAGAGCATCAGTCCTGTTCCTATTCCTCCGGCAAGTCAGAAAGAGTTACAATGATTACTCACACACGCTCCTCCCCCTTATGGTGTGGAGGCCCGAAGGACAGCATTCATTGCTTCCTCGTAGGAAGGATATACCGCTCCTTACCCCTGCCTAAGTTAGCCTGAGCTACCTTGCTCTTCTTCCTATCCGCTGGTCTTCCCTAGCCGTTGTTTAGGGAATGGAGTCCTGTTTCTTTAGGACCTTACCAGGTTGTTCTTCTCAGTACTTTGACTGTCAATTGATCTTGCTTGCTAGAACTGCTGATTGGTCCCTACGCGGTGGACTTTGCTAAGAGCTTAGCCTCCTAAACCACTGCATTTGCTGAGTCGTTATTGGGTGCAGTCTAATGGGTTTTAGTGTTTGTCTATTGGTATTGCTTGATTTTTGAATTTTGCTGTCCTGAGAGCTGTCTAGTGGTGTTTGTGGAAGGTAAAGTGTTAACCCTAAACCCTAGTCTCCCTTTCGCTCTTCCTTCTGGCCTTTTTTGAAGTTCTTTCTCTGTTTGATGATCAACTTTTTTAACCTGACTCTTTTATCTCGAAGTAAGTCTCCGTAGTCCGCTAGATATTTCCTGTCTTTTTGATGGGAGTCTGTGCTCCCTTCCGCCCCGAGTCCGCCAATGGAGTGCCTTCTTCCCCTATTTGGGTTTTTTGTGTCTGGTTTAACCTTCCTTTTTTTCCTTTGGGGGTGCATTCTTTTGTGGTTTTCCTAGGGCCTGCAGTTGTTTCCTCCTTGATTTCTTATTAATACTCTTCCATGTCCCTCTCTTCATCCCTTGAGTTGTCTGCTTCTTGGTCTGAGTCTTGGTGGATGGTATCCCAATCAGTGAAGCTTAGGTATCCTTTCTTAATTTTGGCTATTTTCTTTTTTAGTAGCCAATTTTCTTCGAAAGTTTTCTGGCTAGCCTTTCTTTTCCTGGGGTCTACTAACCTTTCCTGTTTCTTTATTTCCCTTTTCCATTGTGCCTTTATTTCTGTCTCTGCGATTTCCTTTGTCTCTTCCATTCTTCCTCATTCGTTGTCTACTGGTTACCCAGCGTCCCCTTGCATCTTGATCTCCACATGACCCATAGTGCTGCTCTTCTCAACAGGTCTGCTATGGTCCTTTCCTCTTCGTCTAGGTTTGTGTTACTCTCTCTCCTGGAAAGGAGGTAGTCAGCTTGTAGCGGGAACTGGTTTACGGAGATGTTGCAGTGTATTAGTGATTCAACTTCGTTTTTGTGTCGCACATTTTGCAGAGGGCCTACTGTTCTGTTTTGTGCTCGTACTTCCTTCGTTTATCTAGCCACTCGTTGACCGGTACCGCCCAGTATAGTATCAACCATTGTAGACTTCTGAATCTGGTGGGCCTGATGTTGCTATAGTAGCCCCTGGGAATTTGCGTAGGCCATCTGTGCTCTTCCCCTAGATGTTTGATCCATCTTTTTGAGATGGTTGTGCGCGGATCGACTCTCTTGTTTCTTATCTTATACCCTGTCTTGACTGTATAGTCTTGTAAGCTAATTAACTTTCTGGCTCTGGTCCCCCCCCAGTTTAACATACCACCCCCATTCTGTTGGGTCTATTTCCAGTTCTCTGATGTCTTTATCTGGTCTGAAGACTATCAATTTTTGGGGGGTGTTTTCTCTTCCTGGGGGACTTGTTTTCCCCTTGAGGCTCCATGTTCTGACTTTTCTCACATTGTCTAAGTTGAATTCTAGGGTTATTATCTCTTCTTTAACTTCAGTTGTTGATTTGTGATTATTCACTATTTCGTGTACCTCGAATTCTGCTATGTTGTCCCGATTCTCTGTTTGCTCGATGAATTTGAGTGCTACAAAGGGTGTTGTCTGAGTCTTGTCTGTTGCCTAATCCCCTTTCTGCCATTTGATTTCTCCTTTTAGTGTGGCTCTCCATTCTAGTGGTATGCTATCCAACATTTCCTCGAAGTTTTTTTCCAGATTGTGGCAGCCCTTAAATGTTGTCTCAATTCGGAGGTTGTTTTCCAACGCTTTCCTTCTTCCTTCCAGACGTGTTCTACTTTCCATATTCCGTTCTTGACCCATTTTCTCCATTTTTTCCCTTTGCTTGTTAAGGTCCATTGTTTGTCTCTCCCCTCCAGTAGAAGGGGGTTGCCAAAGAGTGGTTGCCTCAAGATTTCTTCTTTTATTTTTGGTTTTCTAACTTTTTTTGGGAATGCTTCTCTCCAATGCGTTATAAGGGTTCTCCAGTGCTTGCTTGGGGGGTCTTTAGTTGTTTGTTGGTTTTTGCTTTCTCTTCTGCCTTCTACTCGTGGTGTCCATGCTGTGTTCATTAACAAGTGGTACTCCTCTATGTGTGGGTCTGTTTTGAAGGGTGTCAGATTACGAATCTGGTACAATGCCAGGTTGTGCCACGGTAGTTCCCTGTGTAGGATTACCCTTATTATCCATTTAGTTTGTAGAGCTTTGTACTCATTTACCGGATTTATCAAGCCTAGCCCCCTTTCTTAACTGATATGGTTATGTATTTCCAAGCGACCTTCGAGATGTATCTATCCTTGGCTGGATCACCTGTCCAGAGATAAGCCCCCGCTTTCTTCTTCAGTGTTGAAATGAAGTGTTGGGGGGGGTCCCATATCGATGCAGTGTACCATGCCATGGAGAAGATGGATGTCTTTAGCACTAGAGCTCTACCCATGAGCGAGGTGTAGACTTTTTGCCAACCCGCTAGCTTGTTTATGATTTTGGCGAATATGTTCAGTCCTATGTTGTCGCTGGTTCCTTCTGCTGAGACTGAGATTCCTAGGAATCTCATGGGCTCTTGGGGGCTGATCCATTGTAGGTCTTGCGTATGGGTTGTCTTCGGGGGGGGAAGGTTGATCAGATAACCACCATCCCACCGTTTTTCCCCATGTAATTTTCATTTATGAGGCGAGTTGGAAAGCTTGCATCGTTCTTGTCAAAGACTGAAAGGACGAGTCCGTAGCTCTGATTAAGACTGTAAGATCATCCACAAAGAGCATGACTGTGGGGAGAGAAATAGCTCCGTTCGTTCCATCGAGGACCAGTCTGTCAATCGCGGGGTCCTTGCGTAGGAAAGCCGCTATTGCTTCCATTACGAACAAGAAAATTGAAGCTGCTAGTAGGTCACCTTGTCTTACTGATCTTGTCATTTTGTATGTGTTGGATAGGTGTCCATTTACTTGTACTAGCACTCTTGCATCTTCGTATAAGACTTTTACCCATCTTCTAAATTTTGGGCCTATTCCCATTCGTTCCATGCTGAGCTGTAGGAAGTCCCAGTTCACTTGGTCATTGGCCTTTTCAAAATCGAAAAAAAGTATGGCTGCCTGCATTCTCTTGTCCCTGATTAACTTAGTTGCCTCATTTAAGCATATTACGTTGTCTAGTATGTATCTGCCCGGGATAAAGCCCGTTTGATCTATGTGAAAGCACTTATCTGTGACATTCTTTATGCGGTTAGCTAGGGTTTTCGCTACGGACAGAAGAGTAATAGGTCTGTAGTTTCTGATGTCTTCCCTTTCTCCTTTCTTGTATAGGAGGGTGACCTGTGCTCAGTTCTTCCCCTAATGATCCCTTTTGGAAAGCTTCTTGGTAAAACTTGAAGAGGTCTTCTCCTATCACGTGCCAGTTTTCTACCCAAAATTTCTTAGTGAGACCGTCCTTCCCTGGGACTTTGTTGGGTTGCATGCTTCTCAACGCTTCGTACAATTCTTGTTTCGAGAGATCTTTGTCTAAATAATTGGCGGCTTCCAGTTTTATGCTCACGTCCAGGTGTTTTAAAAAATTTTCCCTTGCGCAGTGTACCTCTGTCTGATTCTGCTTTGTTGTCCTCGATGTGTATAGTTTGAGATAGAAGTCTGTGGCTACTTTAAGGATGCCTTCTTGCGTGGTCATGATTGTGCCCTGGTTAGTTTTGAGCCCCATGATTTTGTTGTTCCTACAATTTGACTTGATTTTTTGGAAAAATAATTTAGACATGGTTTTGTTGCTCTCCCAGTCCTTCACTCTTGCTCTTATGGCTAGTCCCTGTCTGTTCCAGTCTGCCCATTTTTTTAGCTCCTCCCTTGCCTGTTCTAGTAGTTCTTCCTACATGGGCAAGCCTGGGTTATCTATTAGGTTGAATTTCGTTGTCTCAACTACTGCTTCAAGCAATTCCTGTTTTGCTTTCCTCTTTTTGGCTTCCAGTCTTGATGCCTTGCTTAGCCATCTCCCAACTTCTTGTATTGCTGTTGGCAAGCTATTGAGAAATCTTGTATTGGTGGCCTCTAGTCTATGGGTTTCCCATACCTGCTTAACTCCTTTCTTGAAATGGTCTAGCTTGATTAGTGAGTTGTTGAGTTTGAAGAAACTTTTACCTGGGATGTTATTCATTGAGAATGTTAGATGTAACCCTATTTGGTTATGATCAAATCCCCTGTAATAGGGGATCTTAAAAATCCTTGTGCTTTATACCGCCCCCATAGTGAGTCTAATATTAGGAAGTAGTCTATTCTTGAGAAGGAGGTTCTGCCTTGAGCTGATTTCCGGATGCAAGCGAAGTCCTTTGTCGTCGAATTAAGCATTCTGTATGGATCTTTTAGGTTTTTTTCTGTTACAAATTCCAGCATTACCTGGGCCTCCGATTCGTCTGAGGTATCTCTGGCGTGGGAGATTCTGTCTAAGGTTGGTTCTAGAGTGGCGTTCCAGTCCCCTGCTAGGATTAGGTGACTGTGGTTAGGACACTCTTGCTTTATTAATTCTAGAAAAGCCCTTCTTTGTGAGCTTTGGTTTGGTGCGTATGTTTTGATTAAGGATAACTCCTCTTCTCTGTACGATAAGTCGATTCTTGTCCACCTTCCTTCCTACTCGTCCTTTGTGGTACCCTCTACTTGTAGGAATTGAGTGGCGCTCGACTTTTCATGCACTAATGTTAATAATACTCCTGTTGAACCAGCGTTGGGGCTAGTTGCACATACCGCGTGTTTGATGTTCCTTAGCCTTCTTAGGATTTCCTTAAGGATGTTTTGGTGTTTTGCTGTTGAAGTCATGTGTGTTTCTTGGATGCAGAAGATGTCAGGAGGTTGGTTATCAAGCCACCCAGTCATGTCCACAAAGTTGCGTCACTTGGATGATGTCGTAGGATGGTTGCTAGCCCTCTAACGTTCCATGATCTGATTTCCAACTCCCCCTTGTCCTTGTTGTTGACCCTTGGAGCGCTGGGTGTTCTGGTTTCTAGAGCCCCTCTATCCTTAGGCATTTGGACAGGTTAGAGGTGCATCGGTTTTCTTCAGTGTAGTTGGTTTAGGAAGAGAGGGTAGGGAGTTGCAAGGGTTCCTGGCTAAGCGAGGGTTCTCCTGAGTCCTCTCTTATTGCCTCCAAAGACTTCTTCAGGCCCTTGCCTCCCTTGCTGAAGATCCTTGCAGCCAACGCTGTCGCCATGCTTGCTGCAGACAGGAACATTGTTGTTTCTGATCCCAGCGCTGTAAATGGAAGATTTCCAACCAAGGTCTCCACTGAAGGCCTTCTCCCAGAATGGTATCTGAGTCATACAGGGCTACTATTGGCCTTGTGTCCAGACTGGCTCCTTCCTTTGCCTCGCCCATCTCTCCTAGCTCCTACACTTTGAGTGGTTCTCCCGCCAGCCCTGTTGCTAAAGGTTTGGCTCCAGGTACAACTTTGGACAGTAGTCCGTCCCTCCTCTGGTCCCTTTCCAGTTTTAGTAAAGCGAAGTTGTGGGAAGCCGCCACCTGCCAATCATCTGTGGTTACGTCCCATTTGATCGGGATCACTGTTCGCGAAGGTAATAGTGTTCTGTTAACTTGTCTTGCTCTTTCCCAGAAAGCGAACTGAGATTGGTCATTCAGATCTTCCACTGTTATGGTTTTCAGGTTGAGCTCGTCGTTGAGCTGGCTTCGTCCTTCCACCTGTGAATCCATTATTTATGCCTTCAGAACGAGCTGCTTTCTCTCGTGTCCCCCGTTGCTGGTGCTCTCTCTTTCTCCTCCTTCTCCCTTTGACCCGCTTTGTTCTTTCATTTTCCTCTCTTCTTTTTTTTGTGTTCTCTTTTGGGATTCGTCCTTCTTTCTCCCGTTGTAGGTTTCCGGGAGTGTTGGCATTTTGTATCCGTCCTTCGCCCAATTGATCTTTTTCTTCGTGCGTGGTTCCTGATCATCCAGAGTCTGGTCCTTCTTGGTTTTGCAGTATTGCTCTGCATACAGGGCCGTCAACTCCTCTCCTTCTCAAGCAGAGCGTACAGATTTGGTGTCAAGGGAAAGATATGAGGGGAGGCTCCCGATCCTGCTTTCTGCCTAAGCTTTTCCTCTTCCCTGAAGCAGGCCATTTGCAGTTCGAATCTGGCGTCCCTCTCTCTTTTGGCCTTTTGTATGTATTCCTTTATTTCCTCCAGTGTCGCGTCTCCCCATGGTTCACATTCCTCTTTGCTGCTTTGTCCCATGTCTTCTTCTGGATCCTCTAACTGGACCCTCTTGGTTGTTGATCTCTTTCGTTCCTCTGGGTTCTTTCTTTTTTCTCCCACCGTTACTTTATCGTCTCCGTCTGGTGCTTGTTGGTCTGCGATGGTTGCCCCTGGGACTGCTCCGGTGCTATTATGTTCCATCTCTGCTGCTTCCTTTTGGTGATGTGTCTGTGATTTTTGTGGTCCCCTCCTTGAGTACGTGGTCAGCAGATTGTTTTCTTCTGTTACCGTCCCCATTTTTCTTTCTATTCTTCTCCTCTTTCTGCCATCTCGCCTGTTTCATTCAGGTCCATGATCAGATCTTTGAGGCAAGGTTCTTCATGCATTCTTTCAAGGTTTAGGATTGGGTCCCTTATGAAAATTTTTGCCGACTTCTTTTCCATTTTCATTGTGTGCCATCTGCTGTCTGAGGGGGGGTAGATGTCGAGCCTAGGGGTCGGTTCACCTTCCAAGACCCAGACCCAGTCTGGGTTTGGTAGGATGTCATTGAAAACCCAGCCAATGTATTGAGTGTTTCTCACATATCAGAAGCCTGGTTCCCCTTCCACTTCGGCCAGACTCATCTGTTCCAATGCTCTGGGTTTGGTTGTCTCTATGTTTCTCGGACAGCGGGGGTCAGTTCCCATGTGGCCTCTTTGCCTGCATTTGAAGCACATCGGATTGGCTTTTGAGGACACTGTGACTTTGATGGTGCTGTCTCTCACAAGTACCAATACTCAGGCAATTGCGGAGGTATACTGTTGTTGAGATCCAGGCAAACCGTCATGGTGTTGTGCTGCGGGATCAAGAAGTCTGGCGTTGCTATGATCCAATCTACCACTTTGAGTTGGTCGTATTCCATTTGTAGGCGTTGTTTGATCCCCCTGTGCAAGCCTTCGTGTACGTTGTCGAATTGTACCCAAAAGTATTTCTTCACGAGTTCTTGTCTGTAGCGAGAGGGAGTCATTTGGGAAGGGGTGTCCGGTTTCCAAGGGTGCACCGTAACCATCGAAGAATTGCATGTGAAGGTTTTGTTCCTCAGGAAATCCTCGTAAGATGGGTCTCTGCAGATGACCATGATCACGTTCCTGGTTCGAGGATGGAAGGAGATTTTTGGTTCATCTCCTTGCATTGGTTCCAAGCTTTTGAGCTTGTCCCACATCCACTTCAGTTTGGTCGGGTGATTCAGTTCTTGGCTTTTCCTGGAGAAGGTGCATGAAACTCGTCCAGTTTCTGAATGTGTTCCTTCGGGTATTCGTAGACCACTGCTTCTTCTCTTCTGTTCTTCTCTACTTCCACCAACTTTACTGTTTTCACTAATTCAGTTTTGGTTTGCTCTGCTAACCAATTTTGAGTCTCAATCCCCATCCCTTCCATTGTGAGCTCTGGATCGATCCTCGCCTTCCCTCTCCCGTTTGTGGTCTAGATAGACGTTCTGGAGCAAAATGGCCGAGTTTTCTCTCCCCCATTGGGCCAAGGGGTTGATGACCGGACCGATTGTGAGTAATCAAGGTGGGGCAAAAGACGCGAAACAAACAGCCTCGCTCGTCTTCCTCGGGCCTGTGTTGCGTGGTTGATTGAGTGCAGCCGAGCCCAAACCAGAATTGTGAAGAGCGGAAAAGTAAATAACGTACTCTATTTAAAGAGCAAAAGGTTACCACTGGATGAATTCAATCCTTGAAATTGTAGTAAGAATATTGAGATCTCTTGTTGTAAATAAACATTAATTGGATTAGGTAATAAATATGAATTGATTAAATTTGCTTCCAAGGTCGTTGCTTTCTCGGGGCTGTACTGTATGCTTTATAGAGAGCGGGCGGGCCCAGACAACTATCGTGAAGAGCAAAGATGTAGCTATTGCGTTTTATTGAAAAAAGTTAAAAGTTGCCGCCGGATGAATTCAATCCTTGAAATTGCGGTATGAATAGTGGGCTTTCTTATTGTAATTAATGATAAATTGAATTGGGTAATAAATATAAATTGGTTAAATTTGCCGCAAACTATCGTCACGATCCTAGTCTTGGGTTGAGGAATTTGCTCCCTATGGTGCTGAGTTCTACGGTGGGTTCCTTCCTCTGCTGATTAGTTGTCCCTTTCCCTGCTTTCCTGCTCTAGGTTACTTGACTAGTGGCTTGAGTTTTTTCTCTTTTTCGTAGGTCCATTCTTGTTCTTTTTCTTCTTTCTCTTGTCGTGGAGTGAGTGATTGTCGATTGCTTGATGTCGCGTCTGGTTTGTGTTATTCTTATTCCTCTTTGCTCCTAGCCTTTAGCATTCATTTTCCCTAATTGTAGTGGTGCTCTTGCCCGTCCTGGGGCTGTCCAAACTCAAATTTTATTTCTATCTATGGCAAATAAGTGCTCACTATGTCGGATCTACTGTGTTCTTGTCGCACTAAATTATGCCCTAGCTGGTCTGAAGGCTTGGTATGATTACTCACTCCTTTCAAACGTCGTTTGGTTTCGCGGATGGTTGTCGTTCTCCTTCTCTTGAAGGCTTGGGTTTTCTCCCGTCTTTGCACTGTCTTGCCTTTGTCCCTGTCCTTTGTCCCTTGCGCCTGATGGGGTTCGAGAAGAGGGCCTTTCGTTCTTACCTTGATTCCGCGGGGGGCCGCTCTAACCTTGTGGGTCGTGATGAAGGCGTGAGTGCTGCAGCGTCTTCTCTTCTTCGTCGTGTTGTTTCCTCGTTTGCCTCGGGTGTCGTTTTCCTTTGATTGGAAATGGGTTACTCCTCCCCTCTTTCCTTCTCTCTCCTTGCCTCTTTGTCTTTTCCTGTTCGTAGGTCGTTTCCCCTCTCCCATTCTTCCTCTAGGATCCCTTCCTTCCTTCTCTCTTTTTTCTCCCTTGTCTTTGCTTGCCCATTGTCTCCGGGAGGGGCCCCGCCTGAGGTGTGGCGTGGCGTGGCGTGGCGACATGCGTATTCGCCCCTCTCTCTCCTTCCCGCCTCCATTTCCCAAGTTCGAAAGCGAAGAGGCGCGCAAACCACGCGGGCCGCGGGTTCCCGCTGGGAGCGGCAAAGATCGACGAAGCTGGGTCGTGAGCCGTGTGGAACGGAACGGTAGCGCTTACCGCACCGGCGCTAGCGCTCACTTCGCAAAATCGAGTTGAAGTAACTCCGGATCGTAATCACTCCCCTCTAACTGTTGTTACTCTGTATTTCTCTTTTCTCATTATCTGCCGATATGGGGCGCTGTGACAGGTTTACCTGGACGAGAAGTTGTTTGCGAGTATGCAGTCATAACCATAATAATGATCATCATCTTTTTTTCCCCTTTTGTTTTTGGGACTGCAAAGCACTCTGCCACAGTGCAATAAAAACAGAGGCAACACTGGAAGGGTCGGGTAAGCAAGCTTACCCATTTGACCCCTTGTGACCCGAAGAAATTTTATTTAATTAATTTTAATATCATTGTTTCCCGATGGAGCACGGAGCAGACATTAAAATTATCAGAACAGATACTACACTTGATCTTAGCCAAAAGGCCTAGAAAGGTATTCCTCCTCCTCATCGTCGTCATCACAAGTTTGTGATCTGCTGGCTTTGCAACGCTCAGGAGATGGCTGTTATTCTCAAGTGTTGCGCTCTGTTCTGTTCCCTTTCAGAGCTGATGAAGAGTGCACTATCAAATACCCAACCTCCAGGGTTGCATAACCGCTGACTGCTGATGCTGGCCAACTGTTTTGCAGCCTACCATTAGGGCAGGCTGGTCGGCGGTCTGCCGACCAGTCAGTAGAGGGCCATCCACTGACTTTTTTTCAAATCCGATTCCAGGACTGTACTGCGCTTGCTGAGTAGCCCATAACCGCTGAGAAAACTTCGGGGATGGAGGGGAGGGGTACGGGGGGGGTATGGGAGTGGTATAGGAGGGGTATACGGTGTTATGGGAGGGGTATGAGGGTGTTGGGGGGCAGTATGGGGGGTGTTGGGGGAGTGGTGAGGGGGGGTATGGTGGTGTTGGTGGGGTTATTGGGGACTATGGAACCCCCCGCCGCCCCCCCCCCAAAAAAAGAAAGAATAAAAATTGCGGGTTCCTGACAAACCGCCAACCCTTTGGTGCCAACAAGTGGAACAGCCGGCTGGTCGGTAGCCGACCAATCCAGGGGCGCTGATCGTCGGCGTGACCACTCTGGCAACCTCTTCCTTCTCCTCCTCTCCTCCCCCCCCCTTCCCTCCACTGCCTCTTCCTCCTCGTCCTTCTCACTTGTGCCTTTCCTTTCTATTTACTTCTTGCCCCTTGCCGGCCTTCTCCTCTCCTCCTGATGGAAGGGTGACGTGGATTCAGGAGTGGGGGAGTTGGAGGAGCGAAGGGGAAGGAGGCACTGGGGATAAAAGGAAGGGGAGGAGGAGGGATGGGGCCAGAAGGGAGGTGGGCAGCTCACTGCTGGCTTCCTCTCTCATATTGGAGGGAGTGGTTGGGGGGTAGGAGAGAATGTCATCCGGTGTGCAGGTGGGATTGTCAGGCACAGGAAAGTGCCTGAAGTCCTGAGACTTCGCCTTCTTGAATACAGTTTTCAATATCCTTTCTGGGGAGATGTTCGCCTTCTGCATCGGCCGTCAGTCCGTGAAGTCCTCTTTTGTATTGGATAGTCCTCTGGAGACCTTGAGGCATGAACAGGGGCCGTTGAGGGTCGCCCTCTTGCGAGGTGGCACGGGAGTTTGCTCACAGTGAGAGAATCACGTGGCAACCCACCATCGAACTTTCTTTTTTCTTTTTTCTTTTTTTTAACCGCTACAAGGAAAATGAGTGATAGCGAAATGAAAGAATTCAGAATGCAAAATCACATTGAAAGCCAGAAAATCGAACCCTGTCCAGAAAGGAGATATGCACTGATATTCCACCAACAGAGAACCAAAGCACCGAATCCAAATGTCAATGAGAGCATACTCTCGCCACCACCAACGTATGTATCCAGAGCCCTTACTCCTACTCGGCGCTTAGCGCCCAGACTACAATCACACAGCTTCTACCCAGCCTATGAATTGGCATGCAACCTGTTGATGTCAGCAGCAACAACCGAAGTACATGAAGATGTCGACCCTGTAGGCCATCGCCAAGACCAGGTACGTGCCCTCACATCATCATCCTCATCTCTCTCTCTCTCTCTCTCCCTCGTCTTCTTCACCCATGTCTTCCTCCTCATACACGAAGACCACCACCACCTCCCGCTGACTATCCAAGCCAAACCCAGCTATGGTTGGGCTGGCTATGGCGCTGCCCTCAGCAGCAGCGCTCTACCTCTCTTCGACGCCCATGTGCGCCTCCACACTAGCGCTAGCGCAGCAGCCCACGAGGAATTGCTCCAGCAGCGCTGCCGCCTCTACACACAAGTGCCCGAACGTCTGCCTCGTAGCCCTGCCCTTTCCTATATGGAAAGTGGCGGGGCTCATTGCCTCCCGCTTGTCCTGTGAGACCGAGTTTCCAGGAGCTTTAGTCTCGGCCAAAGTGATTGCGCCCAGGCCCGTTCAGACAGTGGCCTGGGACCGAATTGGTTAGGCATGCTCAACCACCCAGGCATAAACGTGCGGTGTTCCCTGCTTCGACCACGTTGCCGGAAGAGCCTGGAAGGCTCACAAATATTTCCGATTCTCACGAGCAATGCCTATGTAGCCAGCTGGCCCGTGGCAACTGTCTGGCGCCCTCCAAGTTTTGCAAAAACTGATGAGTCCAGGGCTCATAGAGATTCAGGGGGGCCGCCTTCACTTAGGGCGGGCACGCGCCTGCTGCAGGGCCTTATGCCGGTATGCCGAGGGGTAAAATCCTCGCACTGCCATCGAACTTAATTAAAAACATTAGCGGGAACATGTGAAGGCGTGGCAGCATGACAGTGGAGTGTGTGTGGCGTGATAGCACTGCATTGCACTAACAAGTAGCACAGTTGCTTTTGTTTTTTCTACGGTGGATGTTAGTTGGTAATATTTCTGGGGGCTGGTCTTTTCTTCATTCATCTGCATTTACAAAATCAAGAGCTCAGCTGCCCAGTTGAATTCACTGGAAATTAGTAAATTACTGTATTCAACGGGCACTTATTCAGAGGAGAAATCTTGTACAATTGGGCTCATAGAATGGATATGGAGCCAGGACCATGAAAACCTGTTATGAGAAAAAAAAAAAAAAAAAAAAAAAAAAAAAAAAAAAAAAAAGAAAGAAAGAAAGAAAAGAAAAGAGGGGATGGCATGCATGCAGAGTGTATGCAGTGGTTGATACGCCGCTTAGCAACATGTGCTCAAACAACAAGGACGAAGACATCCTACATTGCCTGATAAAATGCCCAGCCGCCAGCAAGGTCTGATCAAGAGTAACAAAGTTGGTCTCCCTTTGCACTATACACCCCCCCTCCCCCTAATCCCTGCTTACCACACTCCTAGCCATTCAACTCCCCTCCTACTTGAAGGGTCTGGGACAATCATGATTTCTAATGCCGAGGAAGGTGCCTCTGTGGACAATCTGGAAACGAAGATGCGCTCTCACTATCGAGGGTGACAAAACAGACAAGGAGCAGACCAGCGCCTCTCTCATCCTGATGGTAGCGACCGAGATGGGAAGCAGATGGCAGCAAACCAAGAATACAGGGCTCCCCGGGGCTGTAAAGGCAAACTTCAGGAAAAACAATCTTCGGCTGCACATGGCTGTTTCCAGCAGAGACAACAGACTTTCGAATGCCCCGGCCCTAACCAAGCGTGAGCGGCCTCTGAGAGATGGCAAGCTGAGCAGTCCATCCGCTGTTACAAAAGCAACCAATGTCGTTCAGGGGTCCTTCGGCCAAACAGAAAGAAGCAGAGTGTGTGGTTATTGCATGTACATTTGTCTGACTTGCCGGGGGAAAAGGAACCGGACCGACGCTCCCCAGAATAGAAAGGAGGGAATGGCATGCAATGAAGTTTTGAAAAACATCTCAAAATCTCTGAATAGAGGGATGAAGAGCAGTGGAAAGGAAGACAATGGGGGAAGGACAGCATTCACACCTCGAAGATGGAATCCAGCTGACTCTCATATCTGATATTAAATAAAGCTTCACTAACTCCGAGTTTGCTTCGAATATGCCACAACTCCTCTTTTCGAAACACCTTATACGTACGGGCCTTTTCAGCTGCATCCATAGGTCTGACGGTCAAAATTGATGCAGCTGAACTAGGGTCTGCTGAACCCTGATCGCTGCTAGCATTCTGAGCTTTTGGAGCTCGTACAGTTGTCACATAGTGCTGTAATGTACATGGGGTCACCTCCTTATTACTTTCGTCCTTAGAAATGCCGCTCATCAGGTCCGGTGTCCCTGATCCCAACAACATGCTGCTCATTGAGTCGGCCAAGCAAACATTGTGTACTGTCGCCAGTATAGCTTCCTTGAGCGATTTTGGTTCCACTTTGTCCACTCTTTTGCTCTCTGCAGAGTCCGGACCCCAAGGTAATTCCACCCCCGTTCCAGCCGATTCACCACCATTCCCACTTGTTGTTTTGGTAAGCAGTTTCCTTTCAATCAAACATTTGCACGGTGACTCTGCCAGCCCTATGAACAGCATCTTGTACCCATTTCGCCGGTTGAAGATCTCAAAATCTACAAGCGTTTCGTTGAAGTCGACCGAAAACTGCGGCAGAGAGTCCAGTGTGTTCAAAAATACTTTTGGAGCCCCATCTTTGATCTGTACATGCAAGAACGGGATGATGATGAGCATTAGCATGATCCCCAGGATGAGCTTCTGTGTTGTCAACTGTGAAAGAATTCGCCAGACATTACTGGGCTCAATGGGACCTTTTGACTTGGGCAATGATATCAACCGTGCAAGCCGGAGTATTCTGATCTCCCTGGAGATGTGTCGAAGAGTAAGTCTTTCTCGAATGAACCCAAAGACCCCCCATGTTGTAAGGTCTGGTAAAATCATAATTGTGCCTACCAAGTCCATCCTGCATGTGTCACCAAGGACAGCCCACCCAACAGCAGTTGGCAATAACTGAGATAAAGGTTAATAAAAACAAGGAACCACACATTCTTTATTTACATTCTTTATTTCCTTTTCCACCTTCCGTTCGGTTTGCTAATGAGCATGCAATGTGGAAGAAACTGCAGTACATAGGGCATACTCAGACCAGGACTTTTTCCACAAAGCTTCGGATGTGATTAAGGTCAGATTCGTCGAGGTCTGGCCATAACTGCAGTCAGATGCATGTAGAAAAGTTTTGTGTGAGTATGCCCAGAGGCTATCCAGGGCTGTTTGCCCAGATGCTGCTGTTTTCGTACTCAAGCCTCATAAAGGATATGCTGCGTTTTCTTTTTCAAAGAAGGACTCCCTAACTCGTATAAAAAGGGAGGAAAGATTTAAAAAATGATACTTCCAAGTGAGGGGCAGGGTTTAGGGTTCAGGGTTTAGTAGACCTCAAAAGAAGGGAGAAGGCTAAATGGTTTAGGGGATACAGCGACTTACGGGCAGGGCCGATGAGGGGGAGAGCACAGGCA
>BFEA01000142.1:1125901-1139655 GCA_003427395.1 Chara braunii
GATAGTGAGGGGGTTACAATTCGATGGCTGCACGGATCCCGGATTCAATGGCGGCGCAGCCTTGCACACGTTTGAATACATACCAAGCCTATCTCAACATGGTGGCATGCTCTTTTTTCATCTAGGGGCAGTGTAACTTTCATGTTCTAGCCAAAGATCCATTCTCCATTTGCACATTTGGTGCGCAGTGGGGTGACGCCCTATGACGGCAGTGTATCTTTCCATGTTCTAGCAGAAGATTCATTCTCGATTTGCACATCGGGTGAGCAGTGGAGCAACACCCAATGATGGCAGTGTATCTTTCCATGTCCTAGGGGAAGAGATTCATTCTCAATCTGCACATTTGGTGAGCAGTGGAGCAACGCCCTATGCTATGATGGTGGCATGTCTTTCCATGTCCTGGCTGAAGTTTCGTTCTCAATTTGTGCATTTGGCGGTGTATCTTTCCATGTCCTTGCGAATGATTCATTCTCAATTGGCGCATTTGGCGAGCAGTGGAGCCACGCGCTATGTTCGTATACAAGTACTCAATTTGCACGTCGGGCGAGCAGTGAGCGACACCCTTTTTTTTTCACCCTATGTCGGAATACAAGTACTTGATCTGCACAATCAGGTGAGCAGCTATGTTCGTATACAAGTACTCAATTTGCACATCGGGCGAGCAGTGGAGCGACACCCTATGTCTGAATACAAGTACTTGATTTGCACAATCGGGCAAGCTGTGGTCCGAATACAAGTACTCAATTTGCACAATCGGGTGAGCAGTGGAGTGACACCCTATGGTCAAATACAAGTACACGATTTGCACATTGGGGGAGTGGAGTGACGCCCTATGTTTGAATACAAGTACATAGCAAGCATGCCTCGACGTGGCAGCAGGCTCTTTTCTCCCCTCCCTGGCCCCCCTTATGTGCGCCCTGCCATTTTTTTTGTTGCCCCGGTCCGGCGTCCGAGTACAAGCACAAAGTCGCCGCCGGAAGCTCATGCTCGACTACACCCCTGACGAGCAAGTGTCACGATCTCATTTTTCCTCGGGTCTCCATTGCATGACCTGCCCAGCATGCTATCCTCCAGCCCAAGTGATGGAGGACCGGGTGTGCGCCGCGGGCGTAGCCATTTGTTTCATGAAGAGCTGCAAACCATCAAGTCCAGCATACTGTTCATGGTTTACTCACACCGCACTTCCCACAGTTATGGCCAACGGAAAAGAGACGGCAACATCGATTGCTTCCAGTAGGGAAGAATTTAACTCTGCTTTGCCCGTGCTTTCGTAGCAAAGTTATTACCCTTAGGACCTCTTGGGGAAGGTCTGTGCCGCTTCTCTCATCCCAGTCAGGCTGCCTATGTTTGGAATATCCTCTAGAGTTTTTGCTATCAAAATACTTGAGCAAACCTGTCCATCTGGAGTAAGCTCGAAAACCTTACAACTTGGAAGTGTCATTCTCTCTCTTGGTGGCCAGCATGGTGTCGGTCGTTTCCAGAGTTCTGGTGCTATGGGAGGCATTCCCCGGATGTAAGCCCCTGTACCTCTTTTCTGCTAGGTGTGCATGCGTTCAGGAACTGGTGAACTAACCAATCTGGTCTGTACTGTTCTTGTGGGAAGCCCAATGCATTCATGTCCTCACAGGCTACACGCTTGACAAACTGATCTCACCTTCCTCATCATTGCTGCATATGGAACCACTTGGGCTTTGGGGTCTGTGAGCTTCCGGTGTCTCTGAGCTTGAAAAGTAAGGACCTTTCCTTTATATCTGTCACTTTGTCCTTGCCCAGGAAGTTGGTGAAGGCTTGCAGGGGCCTTCTCTGGGGGCTGGGTGACGACCTTGAGATATCATCTTGAAAATGACCGGCCCCAGGTAATTCATGAATGTCGTTCATCTGGATTCGAACACACGTCTGCATTTCAAAAGTTTGTGGGTGTACCAACTGAGCTAGGCCCCTCGGTGTCTGGGTGCTGTTCTGATCTGCCTCACGTTAGTTTCCATAGGACTGTAAGTTCCACTTTTACCTGTTGTGAGTATATCAGTGTTCATGCCTGGTGTGAACACAAGCGGTTATCGGGTAGCTGAAAATCAAGAATGAAAATTATGAAGTGAGAGTTTGGGGCAGTCTGAAAATCCTGAATGATCCTGAAGTGGTGAAAGGTCCGAAGACCCTGAAAACCACTTTTTAGGCAGGCTGCATCCTGAAGTGGTGAAGGATGTCCTGAAGTGGTCAAGTGAGAGTTTTGGGCAGTCTAAAAATCTTGAATGGTCCTGAAGTGGTGAAAGGTCCGAAGACCATGAAAACCACCCTTCACCACTTGAGGATGCAGCCTGCCTAAACAGGTGGTTTTCAGGGTGTTCGAAGCTTTCACCACTTTAGGACCATTCAGGATTTTCATACCTGAATGGTCCTGAAGTGGTGAAAGGTCCAAAGACCCTGAAAACCACCTGTTTAGGCAGGCTGGATCCTCAAGTGGTGAAGGGTGTCCTGAAGTGGTGATGAAAAATATGACTGTTGTTAACCTTCTCTCGGTGTGAAGACATTGGTCATTTGCCTATTGTTTCCTGGCATCTCTTGTTCCATACTATCCTTATCATCGAATTCTTCAGACGGAGAAGATGTTAGTCGTGAAACCCTGTCGATGCTTTGGGTACCTCTGACCTGCAATGAACCTCTTATATTGACACTCCAAGCGTATGCACCATGAGAGTTCACAAAATCTACACCGAAGTCCAGAGATGCGGAAATCAGATTAGCGCAGCTTAAAAACTTCAATGAATGATCACATTATATAAATTTAGAGTTCGAGTCTCACAGCGCTCACTCAGCGCAGTAGCAAACAGCTTCCAAATCAGGTATGTAACCCAGTTCAACTCTCATTCAGCTCTCTCTCTCTCTCTCTCTCTCTCTCTCTCTCTCTCTCTCTCTCTCTCTCTCTCTCTCTCTCTCTTAGTCGCTTCTCTCCCTCTCTGTTTCTCTCTCTCTCACACAGTGTCCAGTGTTTCTTCTCCCTATTCAGCGCTTAGCGCCCAGACTACAGTCACACAACTCCAATATAGTCCTATATCACTTAAAGGACTATAAAATCCAGTATTGAAACGGTTTCACCCAGTTGACCTGGTACTGCAGTCACAGAGATTCGACCCCTAGACCTGTGCCCTAACCATGTACATTGACCCTGTGTGCTGAGTGAGATTCGATCCCTAGACCTACCCTGTACCTCTACATAGACCCCGTGACCTGAGTAGGATTCGATCCCCAAACCTGTCCTACAGCTTAGGTTAGTCTGTAGTTTAGCCAGTAGGACTTGATCCCTAGGTCTGTAGATTAGCAGCTAGGTCTGTTACCAATAGGCCTAGAGAGTCTGTTCTAGAAGTCTCTACTGAGTCTGTCGAAAGTTTGTAGAGTCTGTAGGTTCTAGAAGTCTGTAGGGTTCTATAGGGTGGTCCAGTCAGCATGTACCTGGGTAAGGGCTGCACGTGGGGAAGGTTCTGGAGCATGCAGAGAGTTCCACACGTTTTGGCCTAGAAGGCCAAACGTCTGGAAGCTTCCCTGGGCCACACGTTTTGGCCCAGGCATACAGGTCTGGAAGCAGGGTCCGGGTACCTCCGAAGAAGTATAAATAAACAGGCAGCGTCCAGCCATTCATTCATTCGCCTGGGAGCCATGCGGAAGAGCTGCCTTGGTGTCTTCTGCATGGAGGTCTGCAGGTGCCTGGAGACAAAGTGGGGAGTGAAGTAGACAGCGGCCATAGTTGGCCAGTGGGGTAGACGTCGGCGGCCATAGCTAGCAGGAGGAAGACGACGGCGGCCATAGTCGCCCAGCTGTTGGTGAAGACAAGTGTTCAAAGTGTGTGAGGCTATGCTGAGTGGGGACATTCAGGGTGGTCCTCGTATGTGCACGCATGAGACAGTGAGGGAGAGAGTGAGGCTGGTGGTAGAGACACTGTTCAGCGGCCATAGCCGCAAGTTGTGCAGTTGTTCAGATTGAGTTTAAGACAAGTTCATTGTTGTTTTTGAGTTGAAAGAGTTCAGTTTTGCCATCGGTTCTCGAGTGTGCATGTTGTGAGCAAGTCCAGAGTTGAGTCTGATTGCAGTATAGTCCTATATCACTTATAGGACTATAATGATGGCGTTGCAACCTGGAGAAGAATGAGCAGCAGGAAACAGAGAACTTGCAGATGTCGCTCAAATAATTCACCATCAAAAACCAGGTACATGCCCTCTCGGCCCTCTCTCTCTCTCTCTCTCTCTCTCTCTCTCTCTCTCTCTCTCTCTCTCTCTCTCTCTCTCTCTCTTAAACTCTCTCTCTCTCTCTCTCTCTCTCTCTCTCTCTCTCTCTCTCTCTCTCTCTCTCTCTCTCTCTCTCTTAAACTCTCTCTGCTTCTGCTGTTAAGAGGATCACAACCCTGGATTCATCCGCCTCCTACAACAGCTCTACTTCTACTGCTATTATGCGGCTATGGCCGCATGTCTTCCACAGCCTAGMGCTGCCCAACAGGGCTCCTTAGCGCTCAGTCACTCACAACAACGCACAATCACCAACATCGCTTCCACCTTCTCGCGAATGAGCAATCTGTCCAAAATGTGGCTGGCCAATCCTTATATTGACTTCGACTGAGCTTTGACTCGTCCCAACCTCTTCTTCTCTTGGCTTGACTCGGTCCCGGTACCAGTTGCCTGCGACCTGTTTGTTCAGAATGCTGACGCCCGGTACCTTTCTGGGTTTCCTTGGTGTGCTGCTGCTTTTGGGTCTGTGGGACGTGACCCTTGCCTGTGGGATATGGCCTTTGACTGGGAGACATGACTTTTGCCTGTGAGACACGACCTTTGACTGTGGGACGTGACTTTTGTCTATGGGATGTGACTTTTGCCTCCCGGATGTGACTGTTGACCGGGTACCTGTTGGACTGACCTCTGGGGTACCCGACGTAACCTTTCTGAAACTGGCTGACCTGGCCTTTTTCGCCCTGGGAATTTTGACCCTCAGATTCGAATTTGGGGTCTGCATCGTGGAATGCCTTTCAGACCCTGCGAGCCAGAGTACTGGGATCCTTTTTTTCGTTTGTTTTTATCCTGGTAAGCCCTGCCTCGTTAGGCATTCCCAAAGTTCTTCCAAAATTATCCAGAGCTGTTGAACTCTGCAATTAGACTTGTCTTCAACTCACGTTCCACATGCATACATGCAGCTGGTGATGGTAACAGAAACTTCCACAGACGCAGAATTAGGAACAGACTTGAGATGACGCAATGCGCCCACACAAAAACTCAGAGATATGGCCTTCGGCTAGGAACTCAGCTCAAAACAACTTGTCACATCACAGGGCTATGGCGTCTGAGCGTCAGTCTGGAATTCCCACCCAAACACAGTATCCACCGTCAGACACATACACACACAACACTTGGATTTACCCTGAATGTCTGCACTCACGCTCACACACTATCTTCTAACTTCTACACATAGGCGGCTACGGGCGCCGTCATCTTCCTCCTCCTAGCGGCTATGGCCGCTCGCCCTCTTCCACCTTTGGGCTTCTTGCTGACCACTGGTGAACTCAACGCACAAGTCACTCGAGCAGCGCTTCCACATAGTTCCCCAGATAATGAGTCCTGACTCCTGACTGATCACTTCCTCTTTATTTATAATGTTTCGTTTGATGGTCTGGGCCTGCCCGATGTCTCAGGCGCTCAAGATGTGCAATCCCACTCTGGTATTTGCTACAAAACGGACTGGACTGGGACTGCCCTTCTGCTTGCCCCTTCGATGTTTGACTTGGGACTTTTGACCTTTAAGAGATCGACCGGCTGCCCTTTCAACCTGCGAGAGGTCAAGTTGACTCTTCGAGCACTGTTCTTGCCACGACCTACTGACCCTTCAGAGGACGTATGGCCAGTTGACCTTCTGAAAGGTCAACTGTAAATTTGCCATTTTAGGAAGCTTACAGACGACCCTTAAGACTCCTAAACAACTAATCTACGGATCAAATTCACACGACCTAAGCTACACACACAAAACATGTGTACACGGTTTTAGGGACAGGTCGCGGGTTCAAAGCACACAGGGTCAATGGGCAACTATACAGTGGGCTAGGGGAAGTCTGGGGATCGAATCCTGGTATCTGCAATATTGTGCGAACTGGGTGAAACCCTTTCACTCACGGCATTCTAAATTCAAGGTCCCCTAAGAACTCTTAATCCAAGGCAGGACCTTTACCTTTTCTTGCTCTTTCTTTAGCATGAACTACATTGGGAGCGGTTTCTAGAAGTTCTGTTCTAGTAAACCACATGTCATCCCCAGGTTCCTGGTAAGCAAACCTGACTTTGTCCTGCTTCTAGGGACGAGCTCTACCTCCGGTTCCGAATACATCTGTTTTCAATATTCGGTCTATGTCATATGTGCCATCCATATCTGTTGGAATCATGGATCTCCGCGAAGGAAACTGGTCACTGGTGACACAAGGCTTGGTGGAGGGTCGGATTGTGGGTGTGTTAGCCACCAGCCGACTGTTTTGGGCCAGTTGATTCTCATTTCTGATGCTATTTGGAATGCCTGCATTGCTCTTGTCAGTGCTTGGAATTAGGAGTCTGAGGCATGTATTATTACGGTCAGGTCGTCCGCAAACATGATAGTGGTGGGTAGTGAGATTGGGTGTTGTCTGTCTTTCACTAGCCTTTCTATTGATGGGTCTTTCCTCAAGAAAGAAGCTATGGCTTTCATGATGAAAAGGAAAATAGGGGCTGCTAGTGGATCTCCCTGCCTCACTGATCGGGACATGCCATAGGTGTTTGAGAGATGGCCAATGACTTCTACCATGGGCTTCAACACAGAGGATGTGAGCCCATTTCCGAAAGTTAGGGCCTACCCCCATTTTTTCCATGCTTTGTTGCAGGAAGTTCCAATGTATTTGGTCGTAAGCTTTTTCGAAATCAAAGAATAGGATGGCGACATTTAATCTCTTGTCCTGGATGTACCTGACTGACTCGTTGAGTGTCATTACGTTGTCTAGTATAAATCTTCCAGGTATGAAGCAAGTCAAATCAAGATGAAAACAGTTCTTTGTTATTGTTCTTATCCTGTTTGCCAGGAGTTTTGCCAAGATTTTGTATGTGACTGACAATAGGGAGATTGGTCTGTAGTTTCTGATGTCTGTGGGATCTCCTTCTTGTACAGGAGGGATACCATGCCCGTGCTTAAGGATTCACTTAATGAGCCCCTAGTCCATGCCTCATCTAAGAATGTGCAGTACTATGTTCCCAATGCTGGCCAAAAGGTTACCCAGAATTCCTTAGAGAGTCCGTTTAAGCCGAGAGTTTTGTTTGGCGTCATGGATTGTAGTGCCTCGAGGACTTCTTGTTCCGAGATCGGTGCCCGTGCTTAAGGATTTACTTAATGAGCCCCTAGTCCATGCCTCATCTAAGAATGCGCAGTACTATGTTCCCAATGCTGGCCAAAAGGTTACCCAGAATTCCTTAGAAAGTCCGTTTAAGCCGAGAGTTTTGTTTGGCGTCATGGATTGTAGTGCCTCAAGGACTTCTTGTTCCGAGATCGGTGCGTCCAGTTATGCCGCTTGCTCTGTAGTTATCGTTCTGACGAGGTAGGCTAGGACCTTTGTTCTGGATCGTGTTGTCTCATATTCTGAATCATCTGGCTCCTTTGAGGTATACAAATTTTGGAAGAAGTTGGCAGTTGCCTCTAGCATTTGCTGAGGGCAAGCCGATGACCCGTGTTCCGTCTGGAGTTTTTCTATGCTTGCGTTTCGGGCATTGGTTCTGACCTTGTTGAAGAAGTACTTGGTCATTTTCTCACCTTCTTCCCACTCTTTGACCCGAGCTCTCATCCTCGGCCCTTTACTTCTCCATTCTTCCCACTCCACTAACACCTGTCTGGTGCATTCAAAGATTCGCTCATAGAGGTTGTTACCTGGATTGTTCACAAGGTTTTTCTCTGCTACCTTCATTGCTTGTTGTAGCCCTCTTCCCTTCGCTTTCTTTTTGCGGCTAACAACCTAGAGGCCCTTGTCGTGGACTATATTACGGCTTGGACCAGGTCTGGAAAGTCTTGGTTTACACTGTCGTGATTGATGCAAGCGGAAAGTACCGCTTCCCTCATTTCGGCGGTATTAAGTAGCGAGTTGTTAATTTTGAAATAACTATGTCCTCTGTTTGGGGCGATTCCTAATTTAAGTGATAAGCGGATTGACTTGTGGTCCAGCCCTGCATAGTGAGGAAGTTTTCCTATTTCTACGTTATTGACTGCGCCTATGAGGGATTCCGACATTAGAAAATAATCGATTCTCGATGCTGATATGTGTTGACTTCTGTTCCTTTTTAGGTACGTGAATTCTTTGCTCTCCATGTGTATAACTCTAAATGGATCTGTGAGACTCTTTTCTATCATCAGATCGCGTATGGGAAGAGCTTCCTTCCAGGCTATTTGGTCTGACCCTAGTCTTCCTCCCGTGACTCGATCGCGCGTTGGATCAAGAGTGGCATTCCACTCTCCTGCTAGAATGAGTGGCTTGTCGGTCACGCATCTCGGGAGGAGGGTTTCGATTAGTCCAGCTCTTTGGTTTAATGTGTTAGGGCAATAGTTGGACATGATCCTGAATTATTCCTCACCTATTAGGAAGTCAAGACAAACCCATCTACCCTCCTCTGTGTCTATGTTTGAGCTCACTCTAGTGATTCTATTTGCTGACTTGGATTTTGCGTGGGTCAGTATGGCTACCCCTGCGAAGTTGGCCCGAAGAGCCGTTGCCCAGATTTGCTTCTTTCACCCATCTCAGTTTCTTTGTGATTTGTGCTTGTGTTCTTTGGTGTTCCTTGGAATCAGTTAAATGGGTTTCTTGGATACATAGTACTATGATAGTAGGTCTGGAGGATTCTTCCCAAACCACTATGTGTCTCTGTTTAAGTTGTCCCACTTCTTTGAATTAGATAGTAAGGAAGGCATGCCATTAACATTCCAGGACAAGATTTTGAGATCAGGTTCGGCCTGGCGGAGGTGAAATTTCCTCTGGGTCGGGGGGACTTGTCTCTCTCTTACTTGGTCCCCCATCGCTTGGGCTCAGCTTGTCGTCCATGAGTTAAGGAGTGTTTTAGTTTAGGAGCCAGAAGGACTCAGCTTCATCTCAGTTGAAATGGACTCCCACATTTTCTGGTTAAGCTGGTAGGGGGCCAGTGCAAACAGCCCATATAAAGTAATCAGGGAGCTGCTCAGGGCTGCTCTAAGACTTTCCACTGCTATCTCTCCTCCCAGCAACCCGTAAGGCATTGCTTCTACCGCAGCCATGGGACCCAAACCAAGTCTCCCTTTACTGTTGTAGGATCTTCCAGTTCAATAAGCAACGGCCGGAGATCAACCGTTTGTACCTCGTTTTCGTTATCATTCCATTCTTCCAAACCTTGCCATGTGGTCCCCAGAATGTGGCCCTTCGCTGGTACACTGTCTGCTATGCATTCTCGCAGGTTGTTTTGTGTGCACTCCTGGTCCAACACTGAGACCAACTCGTTTGATCTATGGTATGCTATCTCCCAAGTTCCTAAGGTGGTACTCCAATGATACGGTATCACCATTCGTTTCTTGGGGCTATTGTGAGCGTCCGGCTTGGTTGCCACCACTATCTCCTTGTGTTCGCCTGCCGCCACATCTTTGAGGGTCAGGCAGTTCTCGTCCAGTTCTCTGTTCTGATCTTTTAGGACGTTTACCTGTGCCTCCAAGATTCTTGCTTGTCTTCTGAGTTCATGTATTGATTCCTCGGTTGCAGTGGAATCTGCACTTTGTTCTCCATCTTCGGAGGAATTACGTGCTTCTTCTGCTTTCTGTTTCTTGGTTTTCTTTTCTGTTCCCTGTTCTTCGTAACTTTGGGCCAGGTGAATCGCTGTTTGTAGTTGTTCTGGTCTATCCTGATTTTGTTCCTTTCTACCTTGGTTTTCATACTGTATTGGGCCGCATAAAACTCATTCATGTCTTTCTCTTTCTTGATTATTTCAAACTTGTTCTCCATACTAATGTCTTCCTCTGCTTTGGTCGTTGATCTGAGGTTGCGAAGATGCTTGTGGTGAGCTAACCTTACTTCCAATTCGACTGTTCTTTCCAGCTCCAGGGATCTCACATAATCTTAAACGTAGTCCAGTGAGTCGAAGTCCTGTTCTTGATACTAGTTGATAGTCCTCTTCCCCCCTCATGTCTTCGTCTTCCACGTTTGTTCCCTCATCTGAGTCTTCCTCGTTCATGTCCCCTTCCTCCGACTCGTATCCTTCATTCTGAGAGCCTGTGGTTGTGTGGTTGATATTCTTCCCTGGCCTAGATCTCTTTTTACTACCTCCGAAGGCCGTGTTCGCGCTGATTGCTCCTCTGGTGTCTGCGAAAGCATCTTGTGAACCGGTTTGTTTGCTGTTCGTTTCTTCGTCTTGGGCAGCATGAGGGGGTTGGTCCTCTTCCATTTCGGAGGGGCCTGTCCCTCCTGCTGTGTGATGTGATGCTCCTTGCCCGCTAATTTTGCTGGCGTCTACCTCCATGTTTGTGGATAGAGCATTGGCCAAGCCTACTGCTGCCAGCCTCCCCTTGGTTGATATGTAATTGGCAGATTCTTTGTCTGTTTCATCTGCTTTTCTTTTGAGTGACCCATCAATCCGAGGGCTAACCTGGTGTTTCCTGCTGGAGGCGATGGATTTTGGGGTTGAGCAGGTGGAGCCCTGTTCTTTGTCCGTTGAGGTTTTGGCTCTCAAGTTTTTAGGTAAGCTCTTTCTGCATTCTGACCAATTGAGTGCATTTCGTTCATCGTTTCCAATCTTTGTTTTTCGTCCAGCAAGTTTGTTTCATTAATTACTTGCTTTGTTATGTAACCCGTGGATTTGTCTTCCATCCTCTTTGCTCCCACCGCTCTCCATCTGCCGTCGTATGGCGGATAGGTATTAGGTTTGAGTTTGGGCTCCCCCTGTAGCACCCAGATCCATTTTGGCTGATCCAAGTTATCATCGAAGATCCAGCCCCTGTAGAGGGCGCTGTTGATGTACCACACTCCCGGCTTTGTGTCACTCTCAACCAGCATCGACTGTTTGAGTGAAACCTTTTTCCCCTTGCCTTCAGCGAGGGGGCAGTGCATTCCCAAATGCCCCTTGTTTCTACATTTAAAACAAAAGGGGTTGGTGTTCGTGGAGCTGAACACATTCAACCATTGTCCATTTTTCTTTAAAAAACAGATATCCGGGAATTTGGGTGGGGTGCCGGATGACACTTCGAGGCAAGACCGGATACGTGTGGAGGTGAGCCGGAATCTCTATGGTATATGATGGTCCGTCCTCTCCACCTTTAACTTCTAGGACAGGCCACGACCCTCTATACCCGGGCAAGAGCTCTTGTGAGATGTTTTCTTTTGGTGCGAATTCCTTTGACTTGACCCAGACTAAATCACCTACCTTGAATTGCGAGGGTCTGTGATGCTTGTTCGCTTGTTCAATCATGCGATGTTGGGCTTTTCTAAGGTTTCGATCACCTTTTTAACTTGCTTCTCGTGCTGCAGAGCAAACTCTCTTGTACCGGGAGGTAACCTTTGAAATTGATCCTGGTTCAATCCTTCAAACAGCCTACGTGGCCTAAAGGACTTATGCAGCTCGTTGTGAGTTATGGAAGTAGCTAGGTGTGCCCTATTATCATAGGCACTAGCTACTTTGGGAAGCATCTCATCCCAATTCACTTGATCCGCCCTAATGTACATTCTGAGTAATAGCTGCAAGATCTTATTCATTTGTTTGGTCTGGCCCTTTGTCTCGGGATGACGACCCGACGACACTAACAACTTAGAGTCGTACACTTTCATGAGATCTTGCCAGTTTTGGCTGGTAAACCATGTGTCTTTGTCACTAACTATTGACAACGGTACACCATCCTCACTTACCCAGAAATTAAAGAACTTCTTTAAAACTAATTTAGTCCTTGCCTCTCTGCGCAATGGTACGCAGATCCCATATTTGCTAAATTGATCTATTACAACCATGACTTGACTTTTTCCATGCCTACTCTTGACCCCTGTATCCATAAAGTCAATGAAAACAGATTCTTCGAGTCCTGCCTAAGAAGACCTAGAGGTGCTCTTGTTGTTGTCTTGTTGCCCTAGCAGACTTTGCAACCGTGGGTATACTCTATACAGTCTGCTTTCATGCCAGGCCATGTATACGACATCGATAGGTTGGCTAATGTCTTTTGCTAGCCAAAGTGTCCTTCTGTATCATGGCTTTCCCAGAAGATCAAACTGCGGATCTCTTCACTATTGGGGACGCACAATCTATCAATGGCATTGGCCTTCTCAAAGAGTACCCCGTTTGTGGTTTTGTAATTTGGTTCGCTATCAGGGGTTTCCTTAACCTTTTTCAGGAGATCATGTGGATCGGGTCCTGAGCGTATGTTTTTCAGGAGATCACTGTGGATCGGGTCCTGCGCGTATGCATCTTTTATTCTCTGTTGTGGATCTACCCCTATGTCCAGATAATGCATGATTGCTCCAAAGTAATCAGCCCTTCTGCTTAGAGCATCGGCTACCACATTATACTTGCTTTAAACAGGCTTCAACTCAAATTCAAACTGGTCTATCTTTGCTGCCCACCTAGTCAGTTTGGGCGTTATCTTGGCATGCGTCTTAAGCCATCTCAGGGTTTCATGATCTGAGTAAACTTTAAAGTGCCTCCCTGTGACGAACTATCTTCTGTAATCGCGCGACTTCCTGCGCGGGGCTGCTGTGGGGAAAACGGGAGGATCTTGATGGATGATGGGGCACAAGCGGGATCGGGGAGAAGGCAAGTTGCCTGGATGCCCTCGCATTTTTTTTTGCATTTTTGTTGGAACTGTCGGGCCGGTGCCAGGAAGGTCCCGCGCCGACGATTAAGAAGCCGCGCCCTAGCGAGCGCGAAAAATAACGGTTGCCATAGCTTCTTTCTTGTTCTGCTATGTGCACTAGGAATTTTGGCGCGATCAGCGCGCGGGCATTTTTTTGGTTTATGAAATTCGAACTAAGGTCGAGCCTCCTCCGCAAGCTCTCAGAATTGTTTTTCTTTCCTTTCCTTCCTTTGCCCTTCGGGATTTTCTTTGGTAATTAGGATTTAGACTAGGAATTTAGGCACTTTGTAGTTTGGCGGCACGACGCTTCTTGCTCGCACGCGCAGTGACCCGACAGGGTCTGGGCTCTGAATCCACCCGCGCCTTAATCCAGTATGTAACTGTAGTTTTTGGCGGGCGCAATCGCAACTGTAATCTTCTTGTTCTTGATGGCTTTTTGTATTTCCTTCTTTCCCGCCTCGTCTTCGCATGCACACTCTTCCTCCGTTCTGACTGGTTCCCACGGTTGCATGCCCGGATCGATGCGCGGAGAGTGGCTTCGTCCCCCGCGCCGCGGCCTGGGCACGCAGACGTAGGCACTCCCTCCCTTCTCTTTCTCATCACTTGGCGCTAATCCTGTATCCCTCGTGCAGACATGCATGCTATAAATTTCACAAGCACGATTAGTTGTCTCTCTAACCTACTTGGGAGTTAGCGCGGTCGAGGGGATCGGCTAACGAGCACACAGACGGTGAGTAGAGAGTTCGGCGATCTGACGAGCTGGCGCTGAGTGCGCGGGGTTGATGCGTGGCCGCGACGGACTGTGGCACGTGGGCGAACTTGGGTTGCATACTCCGACCAAGCGGGGTGACGACTCGGGTTGATGTTGGGGGTGTGGGGCGACGGACTGCCCGCATCGAGAGAGAGAGAGAGAGAGAGAGAGAGAGAGAGAGAGA
>BFEA01000142.1:1208335-1224908 GCA_003427395.1 Chara braunii
GGACCAATGCCACTCCTCGGGGTCGAAGGGGAGATCCTCAATCGGGGTTGTTGGGCGGTAGGCACATCGTCCTCTGCCCGTGTCCAGAACTCTGATGCGATATATGTTCGTTTTGTCCTTCCAGATAAAGGGGTCCTGGCTGCCCCGATCCAACCTCTTTCTGGGCTCATTCCAATTCTGGAAAACTAGGCAGGTGGGAAAACCATTGTCAGGCACCCCGTTGCATCGCTTTGCCAAATTGCCCTCTTGCCCAAATCTAGACCAGATCTTACGGTGGAGAGGCCTAACTCTGTCGAAACCTGCTGGCTGGATCCACCACTCGCGAGCAGAATTCACGTTCCCCAGGTGGGGAGGTAAAGCTCTGTTGCTTTGGATTTTTTGCCAGAATCTCGATCTTGTGCTCAATTAATTCTCTCAGTTTCATTTGCAACTTTGGGTAGATTCTTACACTCCCCAAGTGGGGAGGTGAAGCTGTGTCGGAAATTATTGCTGAATGCTTGGTCAATTCTCTCAACCTTTGATCTGTTCGTACGCTCCCCAAGTGGGGAGGCGAAACTCTGTCGGAATTTTTCCCCTTTGCTGCACGTTCTGCTGGAATCTCAATTTTGAAATTCTCTCAGCTTCCCAAGTGGGGAGACAAAGCTCTATTGGATTTTTTGGCTACATTCAATACGAAAAAGTCCCTGCATTTGCCACTCCTGAACAGACTCCATGTTCCCCAAGAGGGGAGGGGAAACTCTGTACTAGAATCTTGAAATTGTGCTCAGTCAATTCTCCCATTTTTTTCCTTGAAACTTTTGATCCGTTCTTACGCTCCCCAGGTGGGGACGCAACGCGCTGTTGGAATTTTTTTCTCTGCTACATTTTCGGCTGGTATCTTGATCTTAATCTTGGATAAGTCTCTCAGAACTACTCGCAACTCTTGATCTCTTCTTACGCCCCCCAAGTCCATTGCTACATTCGCCACACCTAAACGGATCCCACACTTCCCATGTGCGGAGGTGAACCACCCGATCTTATGCCTTACGCCCTCCAAGAGGGAAGGCAAAGCTCGGTCAAAGCTCGCAGTTTTACTCACTACCCTTGATTGCATCTCACGCCCCCCAGGAGGGGAGGTGAAACTCGCTAGTCATCGTGGGCTGCACTCCCCACTCTCGAACGGATCTCGCGCTCCCCAAGTGGGGAGGTGAAGCTCCATCAAATTTCTAATTTTCTATTCACTAATCCGAATTTGATCTCAAGAGTTAGACGAATTCTTCCAAAAACACGCAGTTGTCTGCTCCTTCCCAGGAAAATTGAAACAACTGCCACCCACAGAGAAAAGGAAAAGGGTCCGCGGCGCTCTTCAAAACATGGAGAACCTGCGTGACACTGTTCCCAAAATCGCCTTGCAACAGAGAGGGGAAAAAGTTGTCATAGTGCCATGCGCTGAACCAGAATATGCAGCCTACCTCTTCTCAGTACAAGCCCGCTACTGCGAAGGTCTCCATCTCCAAATGGAGACCCAACAGGGCCGCAACACAAGGCACCTCGAGGCATCGGCAAACATTGATGTACAAGCACTTCTGGATCCAGTTTGACAACCTGACTGACGGAGTACACCAACTGGTAGAGGACACGCTGAAAGAAACCTACCCCCAGTACCAACTGGTTGAATGGGTCTCTTCAGCTTCAGGGTTCTTTGCCCTTAGCACCAACTCAAGAATAGCTTGAATTGAACTCAGAGGAAACAACCCACCTGATCTGCCCGACAAATGGTTTTTCAGAGAAGATCAAAAGACCACAACAGTTTACATCTCCACGAAGGTGAACCCCATGTGCTTCAGATGCAGGATCAAGGGACACATGGGGAACGACCCTCTTTGTCCCCTGAACACGAAAAAAGGGGATGGTAAGGCTGCACCGCTCAATGTTGATCGAAGCAGATGCTATGAAAGGCATCTGGATCATCAACGACCCAGCCTATGCGAGCTGGGTTTTCAATGACCTCAAAGACAGCCCAGTGTGCATATGGACACTAGCAGACCCAGAACCAGCATGCAAGCCAGATGTCCTCCCCCCACACGGAAGCAGATGGCAAAAAGGAGGAGGCAAAAGGAATGGCACATCCACTCATAGATACGAAGATGCCACGTTGGGCAACGCTGATCTCCTGGAACAGAGAATGCACAAAAAGAATATTCTCAGCGATGTGCACAACATAGGACGAGAGGCAGAAAAATCCTACCTCAAAATCCTTCAGAGCAGATATGAATTGGAACCAAGGAGCACATGCAAGGTCAAGAAGAACGATTCGGGACCAGCAAAAAGAAAGAACGAAGAAGATGATCCCAAAGAAAGGGGCAAATCTCCTAACACCAAGAAAAGCAGAGACAGCAGCACTTCAATTAAGATCAGGGAAAACGAAATGCACCTGGACATAGCACCACCGACGAGAGCAGCAACAACCAGTCAGACCACAATGCCTGAAGAGGACTCAGACAACAATCTAGAATGGCTGGACGAATACATCGAATCGCTGAAAGCACGCAGAGACCTAGACTTGGAAATCAGGCTGGCTCATGCCAAGCACATCAGGCCCCTGAAGAAAGGGCCGAAGTTGAACGCAAATGCCACAAGTGGATTCCCAACTACCCCTAACCGCTACGATGCGCTGCCAACAGAGAACATCTTCTCTATTTCTTGGCCCTGCAATATGCTGATCAGCACAATTATGGACTGGACACAGATGCCACCTTAGGAACCTCACACACAGTCCCACAATCAAGTGAGCAGCCAATCGAGTGGCCCAACTCATACCCGCGCGACGATATGGTCAATTTGGCCCTAAGCGAGGATGAGCCATCCAAGATCAGCAACAGCAAGGAGCAAGGCACAAAAGAAACAACAATGATCTCTCTGGCAAACAATCTGCTCAAGCAAAAAAACAACCTGAGGAAGGAAAAAAGAAGACAGATCGCCATTCTTGCGAGGCAAACAAGTTACCTGCAGGAGTAGAACCTTGAGCTGGGAGCAGACTCACATTCCCTCAACAAAATCACAGATCAAAGCACCAGGTTCTAGCAGTGGCAGCCACACTCAATGCACGCACCCTCTCCCCCTTGATCCCATTCTTGCCCTTGCGCAACAATTCAGACAAAAAGGAATTGAAGATTGCAGTCCGACCCTCACTGGGCATCATCACAACACAAGACTCTCACAAACGTTATCGGCGTGAATACCCTTACAAGGGTATCCGCCCTAGATTGTTTTGCGTTGACTAAAGGAATGACTAGAGTAGAGCGTGTGTAGGCGTGCAGCTTTAAGGCTGCGCGTGTGATCGCTTTTTCTTTTGATGATTGTGAAGCCAGTGTTGGTTGTCGGACAAGTGCTACTCCTCTGATTAAACCAAGATTTAAAAGATTTTGTTTTTTGATTAGTGCGCTTGCTTGTGACTTATGCGTACGTACGGAGGACGGCATCGACGATAATGTGGTTTTGAAATGCTTTAGTGAATCCGCGCGTCAGTACTCGCTTATATAGGAGTCCGCTAGCACTAGGCTCAGCTATGGGCCTAGCACTATTGGTTACGGTGTTGGACTTTCAACAGGGAGATTCAGGGATTAAGACCAGTGAGCAGCAGCATAGGAGTAGTGGAGTAGCGAGGACCACATGGTTGAGGGCCCGGTGGGGCTACCCCCCCATGGTTTTGCGACCTTAGGTTGAGACGGTACTAATATGTTTATCTATGTTATTACTAATTATTATTCTTGCTTCGTTATTTCTTCCAAGTTGGGCATGGCACCGGAACCGAGGAAGTTCGATGTGCATGCGAGCCCGTGCGGGACTGACCCATGAGGCGAAAGAAAATCTCAGTAGCGGGGACCCTCTGCGGGTGCACCGTCTGCCGACCACGACCTACTGAGAAAGTTGAAGCGAGGACCCGTCTGCGTAGCAGGAGTCTATGCAGGGTCAGAGCCTAGTGCTGAGACCCATTGGCGTCAGCTTAGTGGATATACCCATGAACAGTGGTAGCGGAGACTTTTCATAATAGTGAAGACTTGGGTATGAACCCTGCAGGGAACAGGTGAGCAAAACTCTACAGAAAAAGGGAAAATTGGGACTCCCTGAACCCCGCGGGAAACAGGTGAGCAAAACTCTACAGAGAAAGGGAAAATTGGGACTCCCTGAGTCACAGTGGAGCCATTCCCACAGTACCAGCAGGGTCAGCGACCTCATCATCGGATGATGCACCGATTAACTATTGAAATACAGGTCGGGCCTCGGATCTGATTTTGTGTCATCCAACTGTGGAACTGTCGCTTAAATCCTTCGGGACATCCGTTAAAGTTAGAACGATACACAGAGGAGAGTAGCAAGGCTTGTGCGCAGGGGTGGCTAGATCATAGTAGGTAACGCATGTCTAAACCTAGTTCCGGAGAGGGGCCGGGTCCATGCGCAACGCTGGTGGAAGGAATGGCACTAGGACGTTGTGGCTGAAGCCGTGACAATACTGGTGTGATAAGCATTTGTCGGACTCCAGAAGGAGGCCGCAGTAGCATCGATCAGGCAGAATAACAATCGATAGAACCGCTTAGTAGCGGTTTCCTTTCGAAAGGTTCCCGTCTGAGTGGTAAGAGTTGCGGGCCGGTCAACTATAGGCGCTAATAGAAGGAGCATGGATGAGCCCGGACGCGGATTCGCGTTAGGGGTGCTTGAAGAAAGGGGGAAAGGCAAAGATGAGAGGAAAGGTCGTGGCATAGGAGATTGTCATTTCCCGCTCGTATCTTACTGGGAGTGAGGGGAGGGGATTTTCAAGGGTGACGAATCTGAGTATGGGGTTAACTTTGATAGAGGATTAGTGGGTTAGTAGAAAGATGGGTGCACGAAGAAGATGAGAAAGGCGGCTATGGAGGAAGTGAAGAGCCATTAACTCACCCGTTTCTTCCTGAGAGCGGGCGAGTGAAGAATCGTTCTGGGGTTTTCCAGACGGGGCGGACCGACTGATGAGGTTAGTTTTAGCAGAATGTTAGTAGATTAGGAATTACGAAACAAAAAGGCTGCGCTAGGCAATGGTGGAGAGGGGAGATGGACAAAAGTGAAGATTATGTGACTCGTTCGTTTTCTGACGAAGTCGAGCAAGGGAAGATGGGGCATGGAGGTTATTAGGCAAGGTGAACCTAGTTAGGATGACAAATCTAGAAATTAGTGTGTAGGTTTTGAGAGTCGATAGATAGGGGCTGCGCTCGGAGAAGAGTGACAAGGTACCTATGCATATTGCTGCATTCTAGCGGAGGATCCATTCCGGTTCTGCACATTCTAGGGATCGAAGAAGTAGCAGGGAAGTGGGCAGCAAGATGAAGGACTTACCGTGTTGAAGTGCCAGTTTTGATCACGACGGTTGTTGTCCTCGCGTTCGTTATGACGTGTACGTAGGGACTAAGTGTTCGTGACCATCATGATGCGCCTGTCCGCAATCCAGTTGGGGGGTTGTTCGAGACTTATCAGCGCATCCAGTTGTGATCACGGACGGCGGTTGTTGTCCTCGCGTTCGCTGTGACGTGTAGGTAGGGACTAAGTGTTCATGGCCGTCATGATGCGCCTGTCCGCAATCCAGTTGGAGGGTTGTTCGAGACTTATCAGCTCATCTACCTTTACTTTGGCAAAAGGCCCACACCGGTTTGAATCATCTTTGTCACGCTGTGCATGTAACCAGCGGTCGGGGCAAGGAGAGTCGACCTCGACCCCATAGTTAGACGTATGTTGTGAGAGGATGGAAGCGGGCTTCGGGATTTCGACTTCGGATGGGCTGGTCTACAGTTAGTTAGGAGGGAAGGTTGGAAGAAAGAGTGAAAGAGGGGATACGTACCTGGCCGCCTCCTTGTGCAATGTGCAACTGGCCGGTGAAGTTGGGCAGCGGGGCGTCACAGCGGAAGTCTGGCGCCTGGAGTATTCCACGTCTAAGGGGAGGATCCGCTCGCATTCTGAGAACAACACCGAATAAAGGAACGGGGTAAGCATTCCCATGCACGAGAAAAGGAAGGGGGTGTTGCCCACCCCGTTGATCGAAGTGGCGTAAATCCAGCTGAGAGATGCAGAATTACCAGCGGGCAGGTTCGCTACTTGTTTTAATAAACGGAGGTGGTAAAGAGCAAGCCATAGAAGTTGAAGGCTTTCCTGTTAGCTGAGAGGCTGCCCGTCCCGCCAAGTGACTGCAGGAGGCTAGCTATGCGAGGCTAGAGACTTGCCAGAGGGTCAATATGTTGCTCATTCGACCGAATGGAAGAACAATAGGTAAGCAGATTGAGATTGCAGGCTCGACAGTTTGACTAAGCGCATGCCCCACCGCATCGAACGCAACAGCGACAGTCAAGCTACGGACGTGAAGGCCTTACTGGTGGCTGATGTGAACCTCAAACTAGCAAGGGCGAAGGCAGTAGGAGCATGAGGACTGCAGACTGTTTGTTGGCCGATACGCAACACATCCGCCAATCGGAATAGCAGGAGGATAGAAGTCGAGCTTGGAGGCTTACCTCTTGGCCGGAGCGTCGCTCGTGCAGCTGGATAAAGTAGCGGGAGAGTGAAAGACTGCAGGTGGGGCTGCGGTCTGAACACTTACCCATGGGTTGCTGCGCTGCCCTCCCTGACGATTAGAGTAGCGAGGAGCAAGCCACTAGCCTGCGTGCTTGCCTATTCATCCGCTAAGTGAAGTAGTTGGGGGGAAGGCCATGAGATTGTCGACGTACCTGTGGCCTAAATACTCCGGGTCACAAGCATGGCGGAAGTGCTGAGTCCGTTAAAGGAGGAGTTATTGTTGAGAGTTGAAGGGTCGTCAGGGAGCCAACGGTTGATGTTTTGACTTCGTTTGACCAAGTTACTACGGACTTTGGCCATCATTGCGGGGCCCTTAGGCGTATCAAGGTATCAAGGCCCTCTCCTGGGAGTTGAGTTTGTTCCTTTCCTGTAACTCGAGAGTCTGAAACCCCTTATCTTTTGTCCTTCTTACTCTAAGTCTAGTCTTGTTCTGAGAGGAAGGCAGCAGGCGGGATTGCAACCCATAGGACCGCAACAAGACTCTGTGGGGAGTCAGCCCACCGATCGCGGGAGCTCTGCCAAAACTCAGGAGGTGTTCTGGAGGCAGGGAACTGAGAGGTAACCATTGCTTTCCCTCTATAAACCCAATTATAACCTCTATCTGTAATTCTTGCTATGGTTGACTAAGTATACTGCGTGCATCCCTACTTTGACTTTTATGTTTGACTTTCAGGATAAATCTGACTTAATAAAGGGCATGATTGTGCAAGTTGCAGTTTCAGTTTTGTTGTCTGACTGAAAGCAGAGTGTAAAAAGGGATTGCATCTGGGGGAAAGGTGGGAGGAAGGTGGTATTGCCTCAGTTTGACTGGGTCAACCAAAGGCTGGGAGAGTCTCCATAAAATTGGACGACCCAATGTTATGTTCATTTTCGATTGCTTGAAGGACCAAACAAGTTCCCATAAGATTGGGTGGTCTGGTTGCTTTGACTTGCGAGGGCTGCCTGTGTTTGACTTTCAGGGACCAAGCATCTTTCCATAAGATTGGATGGCTTGGCTGCCTTGCTTCTTTGGATTTTCTTATGTTTTATTAGTTCTAAAGGAAAGTTGGGCATGTTCCATAAGATTGGATGGCCCTGACTCTCTCTTGTTTTATTATGAGGGAGAAACTCAGGCAAAGGACTGGGCAGGTTCCCATAACATTGGGTGGTCTAGTCTGGAGCCACGCATATGCTAGAACCAAAGGGATAAATTTGTTATTATTTCTATACTATTTTATTTATGAACAGGCTAGTCAGACATTTTTTTCATAAGATTGGATGGTCTGACTATAGCTTATCATTAACTGAAGACAGTATGAATTAAGAATAAACTTGAGGTAAGAAGGGGCAGGCGGAATCTTGATCTAAGATGACCGGTTCAGTCATATGCTACTTTAAAAGACTAAGTGCATATAATTATATATAATTTTGATACTTAAACAGTTCAGGGCGACTAGGTTGGATAACCTTGTCATATGCCTAAAGAAGAGAAAAATTGTAGTGCCCTGTGTTTGTGTATACTCTATGGTTGAGCTAGACAAGTTCCCATAAGATTGGGTGGTCTAGCTTTACGCCTTATGTAAGTTGGGTATAAGGGATAAACCATTGAAAGACTACGAACTATTGTTTGGCCAAGTTGACTTTGGGCTGGTGAGAATACTTACCTTTGTGGTTTGGCCTGCGTGTGACTGAGTGAGATCACTACTTAGTCTGAGTTTCAGTTTGATAGGTAGTTGTTTTAGATGCTCGCCACGTGCTAGAGCCATAGGAGTAGAAGTTAGTTTCAATTCCTACATTTTATGAGCTAAGTTTATTTTACTTAGATCAATTTCTGCATTTTTTGGGATCATTTGTTATACTTGGTCTTGTAAGTCACTTTCTCCACGGGAAGCGTTGCCGAAATTTCTACAAAACCAAGGAGTTAGTCAGATTTTGTCGATTTTGTCTTTTCAAAGTTCAACTTGTCTAAAATTTATGTATGGCTTAGTAAAAATTTGGAAAGTCTCATTTTTTAAAGGAAGTGCTGCCCAAATTTTTACTAATTCAGGAAGTTAAACAAAACTGGACTTTGAGAAGTCAAAGTTATTCTAGCTTTTTAGACTGAGCTTTGTATAAATTTTGGAAAACAACTTTCCCTACGGGAAGCGCTACCGAAATTTCTACAAATCTAAGGAGTTGGTTAAGTTTTATCTCTGTTGAACTCAAGTTTACTTTGTGTTTTTCTCTGACTTAGTATAAATCTGGTAAGTCTACTTTTCTAAGGGAGATGATGCCCAAATTTTTTGCTAGTTCAGAGAGTTAAACAAAATTTGACTTTCTAGAGTTAAATAATATTTCAGTTTTTATATTCGAGCTAATATAAATTATGAAAAGGCACTTTTCCTATGGGAAGCGCTGCCGAAATTTTCTTAGTTTAGAGGAGTTAAATTTTATTTTTGACCGGTGGCGATAGTGGCAATCCACCCTGTATGGGGGAAATTACGTCAAAGATCTGTTTTTTCTTTGGACATTAACTTAGGGGTAGACTTAGATTTACTTGGCGGACAATATTGAGTAAGGATGTGTTATGGAGATTTATTCCCCGTACACTGATGATTTAGCTTGGGCATTGACCTGTCTTATGATACAGGTCCCCGTTCTGATTCAAGATTTGGACTAGTTTTAGCTTAAACCATCAATACCTCCGAGCCTGTTTTTGCCGACCCTGAATTTCACTGCGCTCCAAGTTTTGCCGAGCCTGGGTACCACTTCGTTTTCTTTCTAATACTCTCACGGAAAGAACAAAAAAAAAACAAAAAAGAAGAAGGAAAGTTGCGGCCGTGAACCTCAGAAAAGAATAATAAAAAAAAATGAAACAAGCTTTGGCCGTGATTGCAGTTGTATACATTCTTGGAAGTGGTAGTGTGAGTGCGCCCTCAATGAGGGCATCTCAACCCCGTGGCCAGGTTGTCAGATTCCAAAAAGAGAATAAAAGGGGGAAAAAACGGGCACATGGATGCGGCCGTGAAAATGGTTGGATACCTTCCCCTAAGTGCCAGTGTGATGAGCCTTACAATCCTCTGACAAAATAGAGCTTGAGCATATCACGGACAACTTGAGCAATTCACGGACAGGGGACTCATAAGAAACACACGACCAATAAAAAAAAAGAAAACATAACATTCAGAATGTGACCGCCTTACCTGTAAGGTGCATTCTGTGGAGGAAGATTGTGAGCACGACCTCCTGGACTACCCAGCCTAACATCATTACAGTAGAGAAAGCATTTTTTCCCCCCCTTTTTCGTGGATTATAAAATTCAGATTTATGGGACATTGTCGAGCCTGTGTCCCACCCCGAAAAGTTAAGATATTGGCCAAGACATCGTATTTTCTTAACTCTGGCGGAGATACTGGTGGTTTAATCCTACAAGGATCATCTTCTATTATCACTAATAACAGGTCGGTTGTCGATTCGTCGGTCTATGACTCAACTCCACTCCATTCTCATTACCCAGCCTAAAAGGTTGTAGCCCCGGTGGTTTTTATTGTTTTATTAAGATTTTCACGCAGACTTTTATTGAATGGCCATTTAACCAAGGTACTGAATATTTACTTTGGAAGGTTGGACAAAGGTTGGGGCTTGCATGGCTAAAGCAAGGGGTATGAGTATAGAGAATGGTTGAAGTTGACCCAGTGCAGTGTGTGGACCTTTTGTTGATTCTTTGATGTGATTGCAGGTATGTTTTGTGATTCGAACTTTGGAATTGACTGTCTGCGATCACATACATATATATGGCTGAGAGGAGTCCCATTGTGACTGTGAGAAGTGATCGTCACATATTTATTCCCCTCTATGTATATACGTGTGTACCTATGTTTGAGTGTTCGCGTAGCCTATAGTGCCTGCGCTTAAGGTTTAACTGGGGTTGAGATTGAGAAAGGAAAGGAGACTCCCTTCCTTTACTATTTTGCTTCTTAAAGTTCTTGGTTGGATATTGGCCTTGGGCCTGGATTCGAGGTCCTTGTCCAGGACATCCCAGGTCCTAGACTCCGCATGGAAGGGACCACCCCCCGCGTAGAGCTTATTTGCCCTGCCCACTGGGACACTCGACCTAAGGGCCGAAGGTGCCGCGGGGGCCAAATGGCCGTTCCTTCAGCCGTGCAATATCGTGAAGGGTTTGACCTTCACGATACTTCGAATTTGACACTTGAGTGTCATAAGCGACACTCGGATCCACGAGGGGCCGTTTGATTATGGGCAGTACATAGTACGCCATCATTATGACTACTTGCGTATTCATGCATTGCTAGTCGATATGAGGAAGCCCTGCGTTCGCGCGATTTTATGGTGTCGCGCGCGAAAATCGGAAGGTTATGGGATGGCTACAAAAGGGACTAGAAGTGTTGTCGTGTTGTTTGTTTTGTGTCGTTTCATGTGTGTGAGTGATGTAGTGTACACATGGTATGTGGGGTGCGTCCTAGTCGACCGACGATGAGTCGCGCTTGGGATTTCAACCCCCCAGTGCGTCGGTTCGCGTGCGGGTCTGATATAAGCGTAGAACCGCGCGTACCCCCTATGCTACAACGAACGAGAAACGCCCTCGGCTGGTCCACCTATGCGATTGCAACTGATTAGCTTTCGTATTGTGGACTGATAGATCGGCGGGGATATGCCCACCGAAGGGAGGTGACAACTCCCGCAGGTGGAGGTAGGTCGTGCCTCGCGTAGGCCCTATCCTGTCGTAGGGGCTTGCGAGAGGTATGGTTGGCGCACTCAGTCAGAGCGGCTTGCGGAAGCTCCATGTGTATTCATGACGAGGTAGACTCAACTCCTGCGTGACGCGGCCGGGAGGATCCCGCCCTGCGCGGCGCAGGACCGATGCGCTCGACAACGTCCCAACTTTGCGAGGACAATCATCTCAGACGAATGTCCCCTGGCCATGAAAATGATAGAGCACGACGACCTCACAGTGTTATGGGATGATGACAATGGGGAAAGACATCTCAACGACCTGAGACCGATTCTGGTCCTATACGATCAGCAGGCTCAACTGAGAGAGGGCCTGACATGGAAATCTTGGGAGATGATATGTGAGATTCCTTACTCGTTGTTGGGTCAGAAGGACGAAGTCGACAGAATCGCCTTCAGCACCGCGACCTTCATGAGAGGGGGAATGGTTGGACAAAGATGAGGAGGAGACTCTGGAGAAGTTGAAGAATGACGAGGAGAAGAAGGAAGAGAAGAAAAATGAGTAGAAGATAAAGAAGAAGACCTCCCATCCCTCTGCCTGAGCCCGCCCGCAGTCCCACATCAGGATTAACCGTTCCAAGCAGTAATGGAAGAGCGCTCCAACGACCAACCTGATAGTGCGACAAACAATAACGCAAAAAGATTCAGACCCACCCCTGAAGCCGACATCCTCAAGGAAATCGGAAAACAACCTGAAATAACTTGTGTGTCATGGAACATCAATGGTCTGGCCTCCATCTTAGACAACCCAATCAAATGGAGGGATCTCACTGAAACCATAGGTTGGTTTGGCCCTAAAACCCCCAGACATAACATATCTCCAAGAAGCACACCTAACCAACAGTAGTCAACACAAAAAACTACAATTAGCTATCACGAGGAAACTAACCTATGTCAAAACGGCCTTCTGGGCCAAAGCTGCAGAAAACGGCTTAGCAGGAGTTGTAATCCTCCTCCATAAAAATCATCAGCCAGCGAAGCAATAAAAATAGAGAATGTCAACCAAGACAATACATCAGGTAGGTGGATTAAACTGGACATCAAATTCAAAGAAGAAGAGATGTTGATCATAGGGATTTACGGCCCAAACACTCCACAAGACAAACCCCCCTTCCTAATCACGATTGAACAACACATCCCCATATTCCCCACACTCGCACCCACCATCATCATGGGGGATTGGAACTCAGTTCAGAACCCCAATCTAGAAAAAACTCCACACTCTCAAGATCCCACACCTCAATCTAACAGTGCCGACCTAAGTGACTTTATGTACAAGAAAAACTTACTAGACCCATACCGCTTCCATCCAGAAAATAAGAAATACTCCTGCATCAGAAAAGCTTCACAGGGTCGAACATCCTTTTCCACAATAGATTTCTTCCTCACATCAGACTCATTATCAGGGGCCATACAAGATTGTTCCATCCACGATAACCCATATCATAAGGGTCTGGATCATAAAGACATATCCCTAGACATCAGACTCACTAAGGATGGTTACATAGGTAAGAGTTTCTACCGCTTCAACAGTGTCCTTCTTTCCAGCCAAGCCTTCCAATCCGAGTTCCAAACACTACTAACCTCGCCAGCACAACTACAACCCAATGAGGACACACATACTAAATTCCCCCAAATCATCAAAAACATCAGCACAAAAACAGAACAAATATCCACAAGACTAGCCTCACAAAAAAAAAGGAGACCCTAAAAAAAACGATAAAATTAGCAGAATTGAACTTACAAAAACATCCAAACTCACAATTATGCGCGAAATTACTCACCATCTAAGGAAGAATTGGTCGAATGGACTAAACTAAAGCTCAACGGCCTCCAATTAAGAGTCACGGTAAAAGATTGGGAACTGAACCAAAAAATGTCCAAATTCTTCTTCCAGAAAATCAAAGCCAACTCTAGAAACTCCAAAATAGTATGCCTACAAGACGAGAACGAGAACCCAAACACATAAACAACAAAACTAGTCAACATAGCAACTACCTTCTACAAAGAACTCTATACCTCCAAAAACCCTATGGGCGGTAAAAACTTAACAAACAGAGCAAGGGAAACATTTTTGACTCATCTAGATCAATCCATCTCATCAGAAACGGCCAAAACACTAGAAGATCCCATATCATTAGAAGAATTACACCAAGCCCTGAGCGACCTTAAACCCAGCAAAGCCCCAGGAAGGGAGAACCTCTCTAAGGAATTCTGGATGGCAGGCTGGCACACCCTAGGCCCAATCAGAGCGTGGGAGAAAAAAACACTACGCCCAAACCTGAGTATAGGAGTGGTGACACTCCTATACGAAAAGGGAGACAGAGAGGACACAAAAAACTTCAGACCCATCTCATTACTAAACGTATCCAACAAGATCATAGCCAAACTTCTAGCCACCAAAATAGACAAGATCACAGGAGCTTGCTTCCACCTAGATCATACAGGATTCATTCCAGGAAAATGCATTTTGGACAACGTAATGTCTCTCTGCGAAGCCACAAAAACAATTAACCAAAACGGATCACAACAACCATCCTCTTCTTTGACTTCGAAAAAGGATACGACCAAGTTAAATGGGACTTTCTACGGGCCAGCATGGAAAGAATGGGAGTAGGACCCGTATTCTGAAAATGGGTGAGAATACTCTACAACAACGCACAAGGGATAGTCCAAGTCGATGGCTTCCTCTTGAACCCCTACCCAATGACAAGGTCAATAAGACAAGGGGACCCACTAGCAGCACCGATTTCCCTTTTTGTCATGGAAGCCATAGCCGGTTTCCTTAGAAACGATAGATTCGTCGAGAGAATAGAAAACATCAAGGATGAACATGGTCAACTCCTCCATCTCCCTACTGCTCTCCTCTTCGCATATGACCTTACAGTTCTGATCAGGGCATCAAACTCCTCCTTTTAAGCCCTGATCAGCGCAATGCAAGCATTTCAACTGGCCTCATAAATAAAAGTCAATTGGACCAAGACAATAGGCTGGTGGACCGCAGAAACACCTCCTCCCACTAAATTTACCCAAACAAGACTACAGTGGACAAATCCAGAATCACCAATCCGTTTCCTGGGCATCAACCTTAATCTCAAAGGATGTCACCAAATATCGGCAGCGACATTCCTGTCTTCCATGATTAATAGGATGCACACCTGGAAAGCCACACACACTTCCCTATTAGGCAGAGTACCGACACTCAATTATTCGATCCTAGCAATGACATGGCATTCTACCTCCATCTGGTTCCCAGCTACTGACTTCCATAGTCAGTTGAGGAAAAAAAAGCAGCTTTCCTACGGACAGGTAATCCAGATAAGCAACACTTTTTCCACAAGGTGGCCTGACACCAGCCCAAAAAGTAAAGAGGGCTTAGGTCTTATAGATCCAACCCACCAAATACAGGCCCTACAAATAAAATGGGTTATAAAACTAACCCTTCAAGACAACCTCCACTAGACCCCCTTAGCCCTAAACCATATCAAAGAACTTGCATCATTTACTTCCCCAACCAACATGACATGTCTCTTTTGGATTTTTAGCAAACTCTGGCCACTCCCTAAAGGGAAACAGAGACTATCCGACCAAACACCCCATCTGAACACTAACGACACCCCCCAGACTAAATCCCTCTGGGAGCAAATTCTACACACCTGGAGAATCATCTTCCGAGAAAACAGAATTGGCCCAAAGAAAAAGGACGAAGTCCTCAGACAACCTATTTTTAGCAACCCACTAATCAAGAATGATAAAGGGGAAAGCCTCCCACTCGTGAAATCTGACCCGAAATGGGGCCACTGGCTAGAAAAGGGAATATGGCAAATCAAGCACATCCTGGACGATCAAAATAAAGTCTGGAAAACAGAAAGAGACCTACGGATCAAACTAAAGGGTCTACATCACTTACAAACTAACTTAAAACACATGGTAAACTGCATTCCTCTACACATGCTAGAAAAGGGAATATGGCAAATGAAGCACATTTGGGACGATCAAAATAAAGTCTGGAAAACAGAAAGAGACCTACGAATCAAACTAAAGGGTGTACATCACTTACAAACTAACTTAAACCACATCATAGACTGCATTCCTCTACACTGGCGATCCCTACCCTATGGTCCTATGGTCCATATGGAAAAACAGATACAACAAAGACATTTTGGGAACAACCAGGCAACAAAATAGCACATGCTATCTTAGGCAGGGGTGAGGGGTGGTACATCCTTCCTGAAGGAAGTAATCAATGTCGTCCACTCTGGCCTCCCAGCCATAATGGGGAGGAGCATGTGTGAGTCGCTCATGTATTCCAAATTGACTTGCCGAGAGGAATAGGAACCGGACTGTTGCTCCCCAGAATGGTAGGAGCCAAAACCAAGAGGTTCTGTTTAAAGGGGGAAAAAAAAAAAAAAAAAAAAAAAAAAAAAGTCTGAAATAGCTAACGAAGACAGAATCGAATGCGCCCTCACCATCGGTTAGCGCGATTTCCAGCGTTGCGCTAAGGTGCGCTAGCGCCAAGCCTAGGACCGACGGGCTGACGCCAACCGAAACCCGCTGCCACATTCCCGCCCAGCCACCTGCACGCCACACATGCCCAACTTCGAATTTTTGAAGCTGGGAGGCAACGCCCGCCATCGCCCTGAGGGCTCGACGAAGCCACGCCCGAGCGCGCCCCCACCGCGCTCGCCATCGCAAAGAGGGAAGCTGGCCACACCGGCCCTCCTCGAAGCTGCTCCGAACATCCCACCCTTCTGCCTGACCGACCGCGCGCCACGCACACCCAACTTCGAATTTTCGAAGCTCGGAGGCAACGCCCGCCATCGCCCCAAGGGCTCGAAGAAGCCACGCCCGAGCGTGCCCCCAGTGTCGTCGCAAAGAGGGAAGCTGGCCACAATGACCCTCCTCGAAGCTGCTCCGAACATCCTAGGTAGAAGTCGGTCGAAGGTCGAAGCTGGCAACAGCAGCAGCTTCACAGAGACAAACTGCAACAACCATCCAGTTGTAGATCGACGTGCCACCAATCGCCGAAAGACTAAAGGAGCTCCCAATCGGAAGGCTGCCTCCGCAAGATAACAAACCACACTCTGCGAAGGCATCTGCGAAGGCACTAAGACTCAGGCGAGGAACACATTCTCCCTACGACATCCAACTGCAGCAATAGACTCCAGACATCAACCATTCACAGCTAAGTGAGAAGTCCGCCATCGCACCCCTCCACGCTATCTTCCTCCCCACGACTAACATTATCTCTCCTGAATCCCCCCTCCCGAGTGCATCACACACTCCCTCC
>BFEA01000142.1:1235433-1248247 GCA_003427395.1 Chara braunii
GCTACCTAACTTCTCAGTATCTGCAGACTACGAGAGAGAGAGAGAGAGAGAGAGAGAGAGAGAGAGAGAGAGAGAGAGAGAGAGAGAGAGAGAGAGAGAGAGAGAGAGAGAGAGAGAGAGATTGGTGACTTTGGGACTTGACGACATTTGGATCCAGACTCTACATTGGGATTGAGACGTTGGACGAGGGATTATTTGGGACCTGTCCGAAGACTTGGTGTCGACGACATTCCCATCTTCCCCACTTCTTCGTCTGTGTATGGTTGGGGACTGGCACATTCTTCCTGTCTGAGCGCCAGGCCCCTTCACACCATGGAATGAGGATGATGTATGTTTGGTCTGCATTGCAACATTGATTGTTCGGATCATTGGTATATTAGCCTTCGGCTACGCTATCCTGTACTATGTGAGAGAGGTCGGTTCTTGTTCTGGTCTGTACTATTACGGTATGCGACACCTACACAGGAGCAATCAATTCTGGTCAGGATTCCTTCGGCCAGACGGAAGGAAGCGTGAGAGTGTTCACCATGTATTACAATTCTCGACTTGTCAGTGGACAGGAAACGGACTGACGCTCCCCAGAATGGACATGGAGCCAAGACAATAAGGACCTGTAAAAAAAAAAAAAAAAAAAAGGGAAGCTAACGAAAACCTTGCAAGTGAAATGGATTGACGTTCTTTCATGAGAGACTGGCTTCTACAGGGAAAGATTGCAACAGTGGCAGATAACAGATTGATCTGGAAGAAATGGCACAGCGAAACTCCAGCAAGGCCAACAACCCAGTGATGGGCAAATCGAGACCATAGTCTCAGCAAATATAGACAACTCTCCTCTTTTCTTGTTGCACATGTATTATATGACAGAATCACAATGGATTCTAAGAGGAAACGTGGTAGGGAAAGCTGACAGTCAATCCTCCTACACAGGAGCAATCAATGCTGGTCAGGGTTCCTTCGGCCAGACGGAAAGAAGCGTGAGAGTGTTCACCATGCATTCCAATTCTCGACTTGCCGGTGGACATGAACCGGACTGACGCGGTGGTCTGCTAATCCGTTAAGCCCCCTAGTTGCGCATGCGCCGTCGGTTAGCGCGAGAAAACCAGCATTGCACTATTTTGCGCTAGCGCCCGACCTCGGCCTGCGGGCAGATGCCAACCGAGACCCCCGCTCCTCACCGTCCTCCCGGGCTGTCAAGTGTGTCAGCGGAACAAAAGTTCCACACAATCCCCATTTGGCCTGTTGAGACCGCTACCTGTCCCGTCCGGTCCCGGTGACTCCGTATCTATTGACTTTATGGACACAAAGGTCAAAAGCAGAAGCAGGAAGAGTCAAATGATGGTGTTAGTAGATCGCTTTGTTTTTATTTCACTGCCTGCTGAGGCAAAGACCGATTTAGTGATTAGAGAATTCTTCAATCATTGGGTTAAGGATTACGGACACCCATTAACGATTGTTAACAATAGAGATAGCAGATTCGCGAGCAAGCACTGGCAACAGTTGATGAAAGAATATGGATCAAAGCTAACCATGTCTTCCGGTAGACACCCGGAGACCAACGGCCAGACCGAGCAGATGAACAAACTGCTACAGCCAGTGCTACGCATGTACATTAGGCCCGACCAGATCTTTTGGGACAAACATCTTCCCAAAGTGCAGTCTGCGTATAACAACTCTGTGCACTTGTCTACTGCATGCACCCCCAATGAACTGCACATAGGTTGGCAACCAGGTGTCCCATTGACTGTCTGAACCTGGATCAGATTCACAGGTTGCCGCCCGGTACTAGGGAATTTGCTATCCAGTAGGAGAAGGACTTAGAACAGGTCAAGAAGAACATCCTTAAATCCTAGCATCAGATGGTGGAGCAGGCAAACAAACACCGACAGCCGTCGCAGTTTGCGGTGGGAGATTTGGTATGGGTAAAACCTAAGGAGTTCATTCCGGAAGAAAGGATCTCACAGAAACTGCTACCTGCATATAGGTGGCCATGGCAAGTCTTAGATGTCAAAGGAGAGGCATATGGTCTGTCCTACACTACCGAGATTCCACCCCACCTGCATACGTATCCAGTATTCCACGCATCTAAGTTGCTTCCCTGTATTACAAACGATCAGTTTCCCTCTGGACGTTCCATGATTCCACCTGATATGGATGGAGGTTATGACATAGACCGAATAGTGGCTGAAGATACTTTCCGAACAGGTCGCCAAGGGAGGCCGCAGAGGCAATACAAGGTCAGGTTTGCCTATCAGGAACCCAGCGAAGACCGCTGGTTTCCTAGGGAGGAACTAATACTGACAGCCCCTCACATTGTCTCCTTTTATGAGAGGGCTCGGAGAGGAATGAACATCTATGATAGATAAAGATAGGATTTTCTCGGAGGACCTTGAAATTAGGCCGGCGGGAGGATTCACGTGGCAGACACCCAGTCCCGGTCCCAAGGTCCCAACAACTCCCCAGTCCCAGGGCAGTCCAGTAGGGCAGGCCGTAGGGTCTAGGGGTCCGAAACGTCATAGGTCGTTAGGTGTCCGTGCCGGAGCATCATAGGTCGGTAGGAGTCCGTCCAGTACCCTAAGAGTCCAGTCTGGTCCGACAGTACCAAGTCCAATTTTGCAGCATGTCCCAGGAAAGTCTGGAAGCTACCGGACCGACAAAATGTTTGCACCAGACAGGCCGCAGCCGACCGGTACCGGTCTGAAGCAGGCCAAGCCAAGCCAAGCCAAGCGAAAGCGAAGCCAAGACCTATATTTAGCTGCTACAATGCAGCGGCTCATCACTTGTTCGGCTGCGAGATGCGGATGCGCTGCTGCTGCTTGTGCGTTAAGGCAACTTGGGCACTGTGCGCCTGAAGCAGAAGAGGGCGCTTGTGAGATACTCCATAGCTAGGCTAGAGTTAGAGCAGGAGGATGGCGGCCATAGCCACCAAGGTGTAAGCTACCTGCGTGGGTGTATCCAGGGTGACGACCTAGGTTAGTGAGAGATGGAGAGAGAAGGGAGAGAGGCCATAGCCGCCACCTGATTCGGATCCGTTGTGTGTGTGTGTGTGTGCAGCAGAGCCGCTGGAGACTAACATTCTTGCATATTGATAATAATATTGGAGACGACATCTTCAAGTGCTGATTGTATCTTGATTTGGCTTCTCACGTGTGAACTCTCATGTGAATGTTCATTGATGTATGTGAGGTTGATCCTGACGAGTACTTGGCTCATTCACTAATCCTATCCATTGCTACGGAGAACCACGGTAGATTGTGATTCGAAATCAACTCAAGTATTCATTAAGATTGTAGCATCTTTATTTACAACTCCTGATCAGTGATTCCCAACCTTCTCTTATCCTCCCTCATTGTTTTCTTTTTGAGATTGTAAAAATCTTGTAGATCAGGTGTTGCCTTTCCAAAGGGCGTGATAGAATTCTGGTTCTGGCCAGGGTCTGGCCCCTGGACCTCCAGCTGGGTGCCATATATTTAATTTTTATTTTTCAGAAAAAAAAAGACCTCCAGCTGGGGCCGACCCCGACCACTGACCGTATTGCAGCCGACCAGTAAAAAAAGAAAAAAAGAAAAAAAAGTCCACCAATTTTTTTCAAATCTGAGTTGGGGGCTGTACTGCGCTTGCTGAGTACAGCCCCAATCCTCTGAGAAACTCTTGGGGATGGGGGGAGATATGGGGGGGTTGGGGTTGGAGTATAGGGGGGTATAGGGGTGGTATAGGGGGTATTGGGGGGTGCCGGGGGTAATGAGGGTGTTGGGGGCGGTTTGGGGGGGTGTATGGGGGTATTGGGGAATGCTATGGGGGTGTTGGATGTGTTATTGGGGGTTCTGGACCTCAAAATTTATTTATTTATTTATTTTTTGGCGGGGTGCCGACCAGCCAATCGGTCGGCGGGTTGGCAGCCAACCAGTCAAGGGCCGCTGACCGTCGGGGGGTGCAACAATGCCTCACACAGTCACACTACCTAACCCCACACCTACATTCAACTAAGTCAAGTTAAACCCTCAGTGCACCAATCCAAATCTATGCAGGGATGCTGGAGTGCCCTAAGAGTTATGGGTTGAGCCTATCCCCTCGGAGTAACCTAACCCCTGGCAACGACTGGAAGGGACTACGCCCCTCAGTCAACCAGGGGGCCAAGCTGCCTATCTCAGCTGGTGAAACCTGTAGCACGCCGCAGGGGGCCGTCAGGATTCGAATGGAAGGTGTGGTGAATCGAACCCACGACCTCCTGAATGCAGCTTTTGTGCTCTACCAACTGAGGCCACTGGCCCTCTGTTTTTCTTTTTTACTTCTGTCCATCACAAATTCTTTTCACCGGAACACATCTGATACAGGCCTACTCTGGACATACTCTGGAGATATGCCTAGTTGTTAGGCTGCTCACAGTAGGTGTACCAGTCACACACACATGCCCGTGACATCTTCTATGATGGTTCAAATCATCCTATGTGACTTGGCGCGTTTGCTGCTGAAACCCTCCCGATATTGTCCTGTCATCGCCCTGGTCGATTGCAGCGTCAGAGTTAGTGTGTGAGTGAGTGTTGTGCAACAGACACCATTGAAACCCTTTTCCCAACAATAAGGTGTGTGCTACACCCACTGTTCATTATAGAAAGAAAACCCGGACAAGGAGAGAAGACAAGAGGAAAGGACAGACAAAAGGGACTGCAAAAGGGAGCCTAGGACAGGCCAGAAGGACAGCATGCATACTTGATAGCCATGGGGTCATTTCGATCCATAAACTTCGATACTGGCAGCCCAAGCCTCCTCTCTGTATCTCCTTGTCTGAAAAATTCTAACAGCAGTAAGGCAGCCCATCTTTGTGACAGAACTGCTGGCTTTACAATGTTGCTCAGATCAGCACACTTAATCAACATCTCCAACAGCAGAGTTGCATCCCTGGTAGATTTGTAGCCCTTTACCGGGCCAGGTCTATGTTCAAATCTCTGAGATGCCTTGTGAGGGCTTCTTTCTCCTGCGTCCTTTGCTTGTGGGTGAGAGGCAGAATGGGCATCACCTGTTGACTCCTTTTCCTTGGCAGTTGAGTGACTCGTGAGTTTGGAAGATGACGGACTCCTAAGCGTCACAGGAGACTGACTCCTGAGCTCACCCCCACTACTATTGGCAGGACCATCACTGGTTGATTTTATGCCATCAGTAGCCCCCTTCTTGCCTGGGTAGACTGGAAACGGAGCAGGCCAAGGCTGCACAACTGGGGCTTTTGTCATTTCCACCAAACTTAGGGGTTTCCCGGTCGGATTGTCTCCAGTCTTGACTGTTCGGCGTTTCCCAATTTTCTGCTGAGCTGCAGATTCATCCCGTGCAGATCTTTCTGATTGCGATCCTACGTCCGAGGGTGAGCTTAGCACCTCGCCTAATAGAGGAGGGACAGGGCTGTTGGCACGCGATGATGTGGTCGCATGAGTACGAGTAGGTTTCACACCATGTGACCCCGGTCCAGAGGAGGCCTCACCAGGCAGTATTAAGGGTGGAAGCCTTGTTTGAGAGGGGCGAGGATGATATGAGAAACTTTTCTCCGACTGCTCATCATTGGTCGCTTGATGGGCTTCTTGGCTGTCCCCGTCATCAGCGAGTGTGGTTCTTGCCAGGAACCGGCTCAATTTCGATCCAAATTGTCTATCAGTTTCCTCAGGGGGCATTTCCCTCTCACTTCCTGGTCCCTCAGAGATGCCACCTTTGTCAACTAATGGTGTTGACGTACCAGGTTTTCCTTTATCAGGCACTCGCGGAGTCTTTTCCTTCTGCTTCCCTCTTCTCCCATGCACACCACTTTCACTCCGGCCCAACCTGCTCTTGTGCACAGCAGAACTGCTACTGGGCTCTCCATGAAGAGCACTGCTCTCACCATGTTTGTGGACACGTTCACTTTCCATCCCAGAATCTCGTTCCCAAACCTCCATCATGGCACTGCCAACATTTCGCCTCTCTGTCTCTACTTCTTCGCTTGTATCTGACGCGTTGTCAGACACAGGCCATCTAAATGTTGATTGACCTGAAATGCCTGGCGTAGCTGGCGTCGCCGGCGTCAAAGGCGTCGGTGGAGAAGGTGATGATTCAAAGGAAGGCAGGAAAGGAGCTTGGTCTTCTAACCGCTTCATAAAAATCTTCATCATTACTCCATGTTTACCTATGTCTGTTGCTAGTATCATAGTGACCATCAAGTCTCGCATCAATCTCTGCTCTGCAGCAGGCAAGCACTGAAGAATGTTGATCCTTGGATGATCCTGCACGCAAGCGACCATATTCACCACGCAAAATGAGAAATAACGATTTGAAAATGAAAATCCTAAAATAGGTGAACCCTTCAATTCCCCACGACCCCCTGTGTGGTATGCTTCGGGTTCACCAACAGAGAAAGTCAGTGTGTCCCTCATGGCTGGTTATGGAAGTATGTGAATCTGCTTTCCAACTTGCGCCAGGTGTTAGGAGCCTGGGTACTGTTCCCCGCATAGAACATCCCGTGGGATATGCTCAGGTGAAAATCTGGAGGCCGGGAATCTAACCCATAACCCCAAGCGTCCCCCACAAAGCTAGTAGTATATAGGTAGGTATAAAAAAAATTAAAAAATCCTGATCAGCAATCATAATCATGAAGCACACGGTTCAATCCAACGTAGAATTGAAAGCTGCTCCAGGATGGGCTCTTAGGGAGGTGTAATGACCCGTTATAACATAGACTGATAACACTGCTGAATTATCAGTTCTGCCAATGGAATGGATGCCTTGCTGAGATTCCCACATTCTGCTGCGTTTTCTAAGTCTGTGTGTGTGTGCGTGCTTTGTGACCTGTGTGCCTGTCTGAGTACTTGTCGGCCTGGGTGTGTGTGTGACCCCAAGGGCACTTGCTTGTTTGGGGGGCCCATAGGGCCGGAGACTGATAACACTGCTGAATTCTCAGTTCTGCCGATGGAATGGATGCCTTGCTGAGATTCCCGCATTCTGCTGCGTTTTCTAAGTCTGTGTGTGCGTGCGTGCTTTGTGACATGTGTGCCTGTCTGAGTACTTGTCGGCCTGAGTGTGTGTGTGACCCGCAAGGGCACTTGCTTGTACTTACCTGTGGCCCTGCCATTGAGGGTTGCAGCGGGGAAAACACTGGCAGAGCAAGAGGCCCGCGACACTTAGAGCAGCGGAAAAGTAGCAGGTAGGCCGGTACCGCACCAAGTAGACGTGCCGGGTACTCAAGGCCGAGCAGAAGAAGACAAAGTTGGCATTTTTAGAGGCCCAGTCGCGGTAGGCTAGGTCTAAGCGGGTACCAGTCCAACCAGTCTGAGTCTAGGCCCTGTACGGGCAATATCAGAGTCTGCAATGATGTTTCCCTCCGAAAGGGAAGAGGTACCAGTTGCTTGGGAGGCTGAGCGGCCTGGAAGTCACTGTCCAAGAGGCAAGTAGGCCGCTATATCTTCAGGCTGAGCCAAGAGCTCAGCCTCATTCTTCGGTGTGCAAGTTTGGCGACACACTGCTTGGAGCGCTGGCTGGAGGAGCCCTGGACACTCTGCTGGGAGGAAGAAGACCGGGAACTCCCACCTTGGCTATGGTGGAGCTCCGGTAGGAGGCGGAGGGAGAAGAGGACTGAGGAGGAGAGTGGGGAGGTACCTACCTGGCTATGGTGGATACCATCTTCATCACCTTGATAGACGCTGCACCTGGAAGGCCCCAGTTGGGGTAGTGCCGCACCAAGGACGCTCGAGGCAGAGTCAGGCGCGGCGACTTAATGAGCAGCGCATAGCTGCTTGGTGTTGTCCTTTGGACAGGAGGGCAGCGGCATAGCTGCTTTGGGTTGTCCTTTGGACAGGAGGGCAGAGCCCTCAGTCTGCCATAGCCTTGGCCTACATGAAGAGGAAGAGGAAGGATGGTCATGGCTATGGTGGACCTCATGTTGTGCCTGCAGTAGAAGAGGGATTCGGACATTGATTCTGGTTCAGCCATTCAACATTATTATTGAATAAGAGGGGAGGAGATAAGGAGGAGGAGAGTGGTTGGCGAAGAAGAAAAGCATTATCATTGGTCTATGCTGGTGTAAATCATCTTCTTCTTCTTTCTTTCTTCTTCTTTCCCTATCTCTCCTCTCAAGTTCATTCATTTCTTTTTGCAATTGGATGGCAGTGTACTTGATGAATGTGTACTTCGAAATTGGCCAGGATCGTAACAGAGTGAACAGCATAACAGATGAGCACGCATGTCGAGAGCTTCTGCAATTTAGAGAATTACTCTGGTGATATTGGTGATCCTGGTTACTCTGTATGAGATTACTGTAAATACTCACATGAACAGTAGTGTTTTCATAACAGCAAGAATAGGAAGAGAAGCAAAGCACAAAACTGTAAATTCCTCAAGGGTTGAAAGTTGAAACTATTCCATAACCTACTCTTGCGTTCTTATTCAGCTGACCATTCACACAACCTTATCAGATATACGATATCGATAGTATGTACAATATTGCAACTAGCTTGCAATGGACCCAGACAGATGAGAAGCTCATGAATGTCGTGTTCCATGTCTAACTCAGCGCAGCAATAATGTCTCCAAAAATCGTTCTTGTATCCATGCCCAAAGTACATGCCATCTCCCAATGTCTCAAACCTAAGACAAGAGAGTGAGAGAAGGGGGTGAAGAGACAGAGAGGAGGAGGAGGAGAGTTCCCACAAGAGCAATAGTCCCTCCCCTCGCCCACTTCCTCCTCGGGCATCTCCCTCTCTCGCCACGTCAGCATTACAGTTCTCCTCTGATGATCTCTGACATATACAATGAACAGATCACAACAGGGCGCCCATCCTCCATCCATGTCAGCAGCAATCAAGGAGGACGGCGCAGAACTTCTTCTTGGAGACGAGCAGCAAAGCACACACGACGTCGCAGGTAAGTCCAGGTAAGCTTCCCTTCACCACACACATCAATCTCACAGTCTGGATCCTCCTCCTCCTCGTCCACACTCCTACCAATGTCGAAATCAATGTGGCTATGGCCACGTCAGCATAATCTCCCTGAGGCTGGCGCCCACACTCAGAATCTGGCGCCAGCATAAAGCTCCAGCAGCCTTGTGTCGTTGCACCAGAAACAAGCCAGCGCAAGGCAGAATGCCCGCCAAGCAGATGCTGGGTCAACTTATAGTGTTGACTCACGTTGACCAGCCTCTGGTCTGAGGTCAACAGCCCAGATCAATCGGAAGCCACTGGCCTGAATGCTGCACAGTTGCAGATTTTCCACGTGTCCCACATGGACCGGATTCTTCTAGATACCTGCAGACAACTAATGATGTGCATCTGATCTACGGCCGTGGCTGACCAGCGGGTTGACTTTGACCTCTGGGCCTGGATTCCCGTGCTAGGGTTGACTGTTGACTTTCTCAAAGTCAACTGTTCGTCGTAGGGCCTCTGAATGATGGTTTTGGCCCTCCACTGGGTATCCCTTGGCCTTAGACCGTTGCCCGACCGCTTCTTAGACTTAGGGCGTGACTTTTGACCCCTGTGTCGGCCCTTTGACCAAAAGTGGCGACCTAGAGCCCACAGCTTATGCAGATTTGAGCTGAGTTATTGCAAGCTAGTCAATCCAAACAATAGGTAGCATTGCTGATGTGCGGGGAATGAGCCCCTCGCAAGGCCAACAGGCCCCTGTAGCCGACACCAGTGGGCCCCCCTGCAAGCCTCGTGCCCGCCCTAAGTGAAGGCGGGCCTGCATTAGTCCTGCACGTCCCCTTTACAGGCCAATTCTGAACTTGGGGGCGCCAGACAGTTACCAAGCGCCAGTTGGTTGAGAGGCCCAGGATGCTGTGTGACCGAGGGCTCGTGAGCCTCCCAGGCTCTTCCAGGCAGCGACATGGCTTCGGGCCTTTCGGCCAATCAGAGAGCAGCGAGTGACGAGAGCCACGTCGCACAGTTGGGCGTGGCCTAGCTGTTCTGGTCCCAGGCCACTTTCTGAATGGGCCTGGGCGCAGACACTTTGGCCCGACGTCAAGCTACTGGGAACTCGACATCCAGGCCCAGGCTGCTCGAAGCAGGGCAGCATATTCCATATATGAATGTGCACTGAGCCCAGGCAGCCCTTCTGGCGAGTGACCACTGGGCGACAACGCTGCCACTTTGTGTGCTGGTGGTCACCAGGGCGCTCGCGGGCGCTAGTGAGGTGAGAGGGGCGCTGTTTGGCAGTGGGCGCGAGCTGCCATAGCCGGGCCTGCTTGTGGTGATGGTGGTCTTCGGGTAGGGGACGCACACTGTGGGTGAGGAGGAGATGAGAGAGAGAGAGAGTGCTGAGACACGTACCTGAAGTATGCGGCAGTCTGCGTGGGCGACTTTGTCATGTATGTTGGTCTTGGCTGGAAGTGATTGCTGTTGAATGGCGTGGTTGTAGGCCAGTTCAGGTGCCGCGTAGGATAGCATTGGCACTGAGCGCCAATGAAGAAGAGTGACATTTGATACTTTGTTGGTGGGGGCTGTTATCGATATTTGAGTTCATTGGATTGCTCTTATTTGGCTTGTAACTCGGTGCCTATTGCTTTCTGCTTGGTACACGACTATACCTTAGACTGTGGAGTCATGAGCACATCAATAGTTTGATCTTCAGTCACAAACTCAATGCACTCTGCCAGGCTCCTCTTCTTGATATATTATGTCCAATGAGCTGCCTTATGTCCTGCTTTCATGCCCCAACATGGATGACACTAACTTCCATTCTCTTCTCGATGATTTATATAACCAAATATGCTGATTATTGTGTGATTTCTCGTGTGAGAAAGGACCTGCTTTCCTCAATGAGGATCTCAGTCTTGTTTGAGACATGCCCTGGTATCCTAATCGAGGATGCCAATCTTGAGACCTTTACATGCCGCAGTTGAGCAAGCATCAACTTGAAATATCTTTCTTTTTCTGAACTGAACATGGAATCCTTCTAAGTTCTAACTCTTTTGCATTAAGACCGTCATGCCTGGCACACTTGCACTCAAGTCTCCCATCATTTCAGACACACATGAAGCACACAGGAGATACGAATTCCAGGCAATCAACACTAATTGAATTGTCTTCTCTGATCCTCTCGGCTATGGCCGCGCCCAGCACACATACAGGTAAGTCTTTCCTCACACATAGTCTTTCCACCTATCTTACTATCGCACAGGCCTCACTAGTCCTCTCAGAATGTCTCCCTCTCAACCTCGCTCTGTCTCTCACTACAGCTTCGACACTGGGCGGTGTTGACTAACCTAACGCTACGCTCACTCTCACTATCATCCATCACTCAAATGCACAGTACAGCAGCAGCGCTTTTCCACATTGAGCAAGAATGCAAAATTGTGCTGACATTCGGCACTGCCAGTCCGTAGTAGTCCGCAATGTCTCTAATTTGTGACTCCGGTGTTCGGACCCACTCCCTGTGCCCACGGTAGGCCTCCGACAACCGGAAAGTAACGGAATTCTGGCATGACTTGCGACTGATAGACGGACTGACAACAGACACACTAAGACCTTCCTAGACTACGGAGTGTACAGAGCCTAAATGCTACCATCTTTCGTACAGCCTGAATCTAGATTTAGGGCATCTACCGTATAAGCCTACTGGATGGGGACATAGTACAATGGGGAAGTGGGACTCTAGGGGGACTCTGAGATTCGTGAATCCTTTGACTCCAGCTGGCCTAAATTCTATTCCCCTGAGAGCTTGCTCGTAATGTGACACAATCCTAGGTCCGGTCTCGGTTAGCTGATCCTTGGGGAACCATCTATCCTCTTCTGGATCCTGGTACTGCAAACTTACTCTACGCTGACTCTGGGGTCTTCCCCTCCTTCCTGTTCTGAATGTTGCTTGATCAACTATGCAGTCAATGTCATAACTCCCATCCATACAAGGGAGTATCATTGATCTTCGAGAAGAAATGACTCGTTCAGATCTACATACAGTAACTTCTATTCGTGGAACATAGGGTAGGTACGTAACTGTGTTGGGACATATATAGTATAGGAGGGACCGTCTCCTTCTACCTTGACATCGATGACTTCCCACAAGCCTCTATGCGCAGGCAATAGTTCCTAAGAAATTTTGTCCTTGGGCACGAGTTCCTTGGACTTGACCCAAACCAGATCACCTACAGCAAACTTAGACGGCCTTCTATGTTTGTTTGCCTATTCGATTATCTTGTGTTGAACGTGCCTGACATTTTCCTTGACTCTTTGCAGGTCCTTCTCATACTGCAGCGCAAATTTGCGGGTGCCAGGTGGCAAACGCTGTACCTGATCAGCATTGAGGCAGTCTATAGGTTGTTGTGGCTGCCATCCTTATGCAACTGATTTGGTGTCCTACCAATGGACAGACGTACCGAGTTGTTGCATGTGCGCGCTGCTCGTGGTAAGTGCTTATCCTACTTGGTCTGGTCTAATGTACATTCGGAGAGTCTGCTCAACATTCAGAGTGTCTCATGCATGGGAGTGAGTTTCACTCACTCTCCCTTCACTTTCTCTCCAACTTTTCGCTTGGTATTAAATCCTACTTTGGTTTTTGCTCATTCCAGTGTTTTGCATAATCTTTCTCTCATGGTTGTCCATTCCTTCACTCCAAAGTTTTCATGCATGGGAGTGAGTTTCACTCACTCTCCCTTCGCTTTCTCTCCGTTTCTTCACTTGGTAGTAAATTGCAACTTTGTTTTTTGCTCATCCTAGTGTCTTGCATGATCTATCTCTCATGTTTTGTCCATTCCTTTACTCCAAAGTAAATCGCCACTTTCCACTTTGTGTTTTCAAGCATGGGAGTGAGTTTCACTCACTCTCCGTTCACTTTCTCTCCATTTCTTCACTTGGTAGTAAATCGCAACTTT
>BFEA01000142.1:1258647-1273490 GCA_003427395.1 Chara braunii
CTGTGCGCTGGTAGACTGCCTCGTCAAAAACTACATAAGGCTTGGTCTCCAGGAGGTCAACATTCAGTCTTGCTATGCTCCCTCGACGCTGGCTTAACTCTGGTAGGACAAAGGCTTGACGCTGGCTCGACGCTGGCTGGACGCTAGCTTGACACTGGCTGTGCGCTGGTACTGTGGACAATGACGTGGGACTGTGGCAGCATCCTGGCGCCTTCTCTGCTGAGCGCCAGCCTCTGCTGATGTGACGCATGCCACCTGTCTACATTGCTGATGTGGCGTATGCCACCTGTGTTATGATCCTGACCAATTTCGAGATACACATCCACCAGACAGTACAATGCCGTCCAATTGCAGAAAGAAATGAATGAACTTGAGAGGAGAGAGAGAGGATTAGAAGAAGAAGAAGAAGTAAGAAAGAAGAAGAAGATGATGTACACCAGCACATACAGATGACAAGGCTCTTCTTCTTCGCCCAACAATCTCCTCCTCCTTATCTCCCCCTTTTCTTATTCATACAAGAAATAATAATACAATGTTGAATGACTGGTAGCAGGCGGGAAACTCAGCAAGGCATCCAGTCTATGGGCAAAACTCAGAAATCAGTCATGTGTTTCAGTCCATGTTTGGACGGGTCATCACACTACCCCCCCCTCAAGAGCGAGGTCCCCTCGAGCGAGTAACTCATTCTGACTCCTCGACAAACGCATCGTAAGCAAGCAAGGCAAAGAGGTTCCTAAAATACTCCGTCGCAGTAAGCCTTGCGGAGATCTTAGGAGTAGCGTTAGCTGCGATTTGTCGCTCATAGGCTTTAACAACGCGCGGTGCGCTGCGTAGCCGTTCCTGATTGGAAATCCAGTACAGATCGTCCAACGGGTGATACATGAAGTGAACTCGGTACTGTTTGTTGCATCCCTTCCCTGCGTGCTGTTTAATTTTGTCTATCTCATGCCCGCTTTTGATTGCACGAGGGATCATGTTTTTGCGATGATCGAGCGTCTTAGCGTCACGGTGGAGGTACAATTTTGATGCATAAAACACGGGGTATGTGTGCAGATGGGCTGGCATGTCAACTACGTACGAAGGGCCAAAGTGATCTTCGCCAATCACGTCCAAAACTTCCCACGGACCATAATAGAGTGGGAGAAGTTTGCGAGAGACTCCCTCTTCTTCTGAAAATTCAGACATCTTGACCCAGACATAGCTTCCTACCTGAATATCCGACGGTCAGCGCCTCTTGTTTGCATGATGGATCATAGTGTGTTGTCGCTTGGTCATTGCTACAATGGCAACCTTGAGCAAGCGATCATACTTGGCCCTGAAGCCAGGCCTGCCGGGTGTTAAGCCAGCTGGCTACTCAGGGAATAGGTAGGAGAGCGGATTACGGATCTGCCAACCGTAATGCAACCTGTTGGGTTTCATGCCGGTGGCAGAATGGTCGGAGTTGTTGTACAACCCCTTAACGGAATACAACTCTTCATCCCATGTTTCTTGATCCAGAATAATCAAGGCGCGGAGAAGTTGAAACACAGTCTGGTTGATCTCCTCAGCCAAACCATTGGCTTCGGGGTGTCGGCCACATGTCATACACAGCCTGATCCCTAGTTGAGACATGAAGTCCTCCCATTCAGTAGTAATGAAGCGCGGATCCCGATCGCTTACAAGAGTCTTCGGGGTTCCGAACTGCAGAATGTACTTCTGTTTGAACTCACGGATCACTAGTTCTGTTGGAGCGTGAGGTGGCAAAGGAATCAAATTAAGGAACCTAGAGAATCGGTTAACAATCACCATGACTTGTGAGTAGCCGTTCTTACTTCCTTTCCCAAGTCGATGAAGTCGATGGAGACGGACTCCCCGGGACCTTCGGGAATGGGAAGGGGTGTGAGTAGCCCCATGGGCTTTTGTCTACATGGTTTGATTCGTTGACAGACTTGACATTCAGCCACAAACTTTTCAACAGTCCCTTTCATGCCAGGCCAATCAAACTGTCTCAGCAGATTTGCGTACGTCTTTGCCATGCCGAAGTGTCCGCTCCGGCCATGAGCCAAATCCAGACAATGCGTGCGGAGAGGCTCATGGTTGGGTACACACAAGCGGTCGTGGTTCCCGTAGCGACGGAAAATCAGTCCTTCGTACTCATGAAAATCGGGTTAACTGCTAGGATCAGCCTTTAGCCGCTCAAGGATGGGACTAAGTTCCGGATCCTTGGCTGTATGCTCTACGAGCTCCTCCTTCAGTTTCTTCCGGAGGTCATAGGATTCCACAATTCAAGTCATGTATTCAGGGTGGCGAGACAAGGCATCAGCTACTCGGTTATAACAACCCTTTTTGTGCCTTAGTTCGAAGTCGTAGATGTCAATTTCATGGAACCAACGAAGTAACGTAGGGGACAGGGTAGTTTGCTCTTTAATCCACTTCAGAGTCTCACGATCTGAGAACACTTTGAAGTGGCATCCCAAAAGATAATGCTTTCAATGGTCCAAAGCCATACGCAAAGCATAGAGTTCGCGCATGTAGGTGGAAGTGGCTACCTTTTCGCTGGGCATGTGTTTGCTGTAATATTCAAGCGACTGCAAGCCATCGCCGTCATCTTGCTGCAACACTGCGTCGATTCCATACTGACTTGCATCCGTAGTAACTACGAATGTCAGTTTGGGATCTGCAATGCGGAGTGTAGGGTAACTCACCAAAGCTTCTTTCAAAGCTTGAAAGGCGTTCTTGCATGCGGTGTCCCAAGAGTAGGGAACACTCTTACTTGTTAACCGGGACAACGGGCGAGCAACAATAGAGAAGTGGGGCACAAACTTCCGGTAGTATGACGCGAGACCAAGGAAAAAGCGCAGTTCGCGGATGTTCGCGGGCTGAGGCCAATTGCGTATGACTTCAACCTTGGTTGCCTCAGGCTCTAGGCCCGCAGCAGACAACCGATGCCCAAGATAGATGACACTATCCTTCCCAAACTCAGATTTCTCTAGGTTGAGATGGAGTTGCATCTTCTTGAGGATAGTGAGCACTTCCTCAAGGTGCTTGAGGTGTTCCTCCACGAATTTGCCGAAGATTAGTATATCATCGAGGTATACCACCACGAACCGGCCAATCAGTTCGCGGAGGACCTTGTCCATGAGGCTTTGGAAGGTGGTCGGTGCGTTCGTGAGACCGAAGGGCATTACGGTAAACTCGTAAATCCCATCGCGTGTTTTGAACGCAGTCTTATGCTGCTCCGCAGGATCGACTTCAATCTGGTGATAGCCAGACTTGAGATCGATCTTGGAAAAGACCTTGCACCCACCCGCAGCATCAAGCAGGTCATCTATGCGAGGCAATGGACAGACGTTCTTTCTTCTGATGCAGTTTAGACCGCGATAGTCAATACACATGCAGAGCTTGCTTCCTTTCTTCGGAACAAACAAAACAGGGGCACCAAATTCAGACTCACTAGGCTTGATCCACCCTTTGTCAATCATTTCGTCAATCTGTCGCCGGAGTTCCTCCAATTCGCCGGGTCCCATTCGGTATACGCAGCCCTTTGGAGGAACAACACCCTCGACCAACTCGATGGTGTGTCGGACTGATCGCGTGGGGACTCCACGTGGCTCGGCCAGAACTTCCGGGAACCGATCGAGTAGGTTTTGGATGTTTGGTGGAACCGGTGGAGGTGGAGGATCAGCAAAGGGATCACCTAGATCAGACTGCAGGTCGCGAATAGAGGCGACCGAATTTGAAGTAGGATCATTTGGACTAGTAGAAGGTCGAGAAGTAGAGGTGATAGAAGTAGAGGTACTAGAAGTAGAATCACTAGCTGAAGTAGTAGTGGTATTAACCGCAAAAGTGGATGGCACATGGGTAGGACGAACAAAGGCAACATATAACTGCTCGTCCTCTTTGTGCTTGCGCCATTTCTTGCAGAACTTTATAGCATTTAGAAAAGTCATTCGGGACTCATGCTTCTCATCCAAGAGGACGGGAAGCTCGTTCCCTTGAGCATCTTTGACCATGAAAAGTGACTCCTTCCACTTCGTCCATTCACATTGGGACTGCAGCCAGCCCAAGCCAAGGACAACGTCGCAGGGGCACTTGTCAAGGACATAGAAGTTCAACGCGTGGGTGACAATTTTGTCCTTGTCAAAGGTAGTGCGCACACCTTTGACTGCATGCGTAGAAGAGACAACTTCTTTCTTGCCAACTTGGGTTCGGCAAGGGTTCTGCAAGGCCACTTGCTTCATTCCCAAACCCACTTTGCGTATCCCATGAGGTGACATAAAGTTAGCCGTAGCGCCACAGTCAATCAAGACACGAAGATAGCGGTGGTTTATGAGAAGTTTGAAGAAGATCAACTTCTCTGTCCCTTGGGCACACTGCTGTTTCATCTCAACCCAATGCTCCAAGTGGAAGTGGAAGTCGACCGTCCCTTGGAAGGCTCAACATACAAAACATTACACAATTCAGCCTTGGCATCAACAAATGATTGGGCTTCAAGGAAGGACTGTTGATTTGCATAAGATTCAGTCTCCCTTGCTGTAGAGGATGCTGAAGTCGACTCTACGCCCGGTTCTGGTTTCCTTGCAGCCTATAGCAATCCTGTATCTTATGGTTCGGTTTCTGGCAATGAAGGCATACCCCCTTCTTGAGTCTACCCCGCCAATCATTTTCAGTGATCCAGAGATCGACCCATGGTTTAGTGGCCGCATCCTCCGGTTTTGCTGGGATCTTGACTCCCTTGGACATAGTTCTCCCCTGCATTCCGACTCGGTCCCTTTGCATTGGCAGCCTTTTTAAGGTAGTAAATTTTTCCTCTTCTTGGTTTACATTACACTCATGGGCTGACGAACAGGTTGTATCAGTGTCATGTTCTTGGTCGTCACCAAGAGTGGGGGTCATCTGCATCGGCCTCCTCTTCAACCTCCAGCAGGTCATGCACAGCAAAACGACTGTTGCCTTTGAACCGCCTGTCGCCCATGGACTTTTTGTTGCCTGCTGTGGAGACGCGGTTTATCGCCTCGACACTGACTATGTCCTTCATCAGAGTGACCAGTCAGTGTACCCAATGAAGTCCCTGCCTAGGCGATTTCTGAAACTGGTGGGAACCGCGCCTTTGACCACATCCAAGCAAGATTGATCAGTCAATTCTAATCCGGGTGTAGCGAACATCTTGCTGAGGTAAGTCTGGAGGCTTTTCATGGAGCCCATCTACTTGTTGCGTTTGATTTTGTCAAGCTGGCTTCTTGCCCTTGCTGTAGCGTGTGGATCCATGTATTGCGCAATGAGGAGTTCTTCGAGGGAGGCAACCGGGGTGGCCTTAAGCCACCTTGTTAGTTTTATATTTGGAACCCCAACTCGCGTAGCTCGGACTTTTAGGAAGCCCCGTACAAAAGGCTAGACATTCATTCCCATGATCACGGACTGGGTCTCAGGTTGAGTCCCCAACACCTCAAAGTATGCCCTCATGGAGCTGATCCAGGATTCAACGTCTTTCTTGTCGTCATACTTACACGGTATTTGCACCGCCTTTCGATCCACATGGGGACCGGCGTAGCTGGGACCAGCACCTGCTGGTTCAGATCTTGGGGCTGCAACAGTTGCAAAATTTCCTGCCTCGTTGCTTGTTACAGTAACAACGAAATTTGCACCTGTTGCAGGTCCCGAGGGGTTTGCCATCACACTCAAGGAAGAAGTAGAAGAAGATATGGTAAGAGGGGCAAGGTTAGTTACAACTGCAGCTCCGGAACCAGGGGCAAGGTTAGTTACAACTGCAGCTCCGGAACCAGGGGCCAGAGGGAGAGGATTGGCCGCTTGGGCTTGTCGCAGCGCAACAACCTCTACCATCAAGTCACGGTACTTGCCGTTCATCTCTGTCAGATCCTCCTGAAGTGTCCGCAATTTTGTGATGACGTCGGCGATCTGAGTGGTATGATCTTCAAGGCTCCGGACTTTGACGATAGCGGTGAGTATGGACTGCAACTGTTCCTGACACTGCTCTTTGGTCAGCGAGGGGACAATTTCCAAGATGGCCTCCTGACTTTTCAACAGCAATTCCTTTGTCTCCTTCTCTGTCTCTTGTTCCTTTTTGATGGCACTATCGAGGAGTGCTTGCAGATACGGTTTCTCCGCATCGCTGGCCGCATCTAACAGGGCCTTCCACTTGACTAAGGTTAGTCGTGGTTGGGCCATTTTCGGACCGTTGTCGTTGGCAGGTGGATCGGAGAGACGCCAATCAGCAAAAGAATCAATCAAACTCTCAAGAGGTACACTTCCCTTTTCGCTTGGACGAACACTCCGTTTCCCAGTCCTTGCCCACCCCAGACGGTCACTTTCCCTCTCTTCCTTTTCTCTCTCCCTCCTCTCTCTCTCTTCTTTCTGGTTGCGAGTCTCCATGGGCATCGGAAATTAACTCAGAGAAACAAACTGAAAATCTCAGAGAAGAGAAGGTAGAACTCCTAGCCGGAGCGACATTTCATTTGGACTTAGACAACAGCAAACCAAAGAAAAGCAAACAAATTCACATGATAGGTCTGATCCAGCGACCCACACATCTACCTCTTCAAGGTGCGGTACCGGCCTACCCGCTACTTGAGTGTTTTTCCCGCTAATAATATTAATAATATTAATAATAATAATAATAATAATAATAATAATAATAATAATAATAATAATAACAATAATAATAATAGGAAAAGGGGAACGACGCTTCAAAATTCTCTTGCGTCGCAACATCACTAAAGGCATCAGGCAACAATGATCCAGGTCTAGGCAAGGATCTAAAGCTCCGCGTTCAACCCCTCTTCCCTTCCTTTTCTTTTACCTTTTTCTATATTTCTCTTTTACTGACTGTGACCGTCGCTTCCGCATCTACCCCATAACCCAGCTACAGGAGCTCGGCGCGTGGTTGAGAAGACCGCGCCGGCTGTCGCTATCACACGTCTGCACCTAGCCCAGATCACGACCATCGGGGCACGACGCGCGACTGAGTAGACCGTGCTACCCTATTTTCTATCGCGCCTCTAGGCAAAACCCAGTGGTCGCTTCGGCCATAGGCCGGTCCGCTGTAAGGCAGGGCGCTGAGCCTGCATGGTGCCACTGGAAAGCCCAGTAATGGGGCCGGTCAATTTTGCATGACCTAGCAAACTGGTACCGGTCTTGTACCGAAGGTATGCAGGCGGACATCCGGTAAGTAGCGGTGAGTGAGCAGATGCCTGGTACGCAACGGTGAGTGGATGTCCGGTACGCACCGGAGGGCCGGGACACCGCGCCCTCCGACAATGCGCAGTCTTACGCCTCTATCGAACCCGCACGAGAACTGACGCACTTGGGGGCTAAAGTCCCAAGCGCGGCCCGTCCTCGATCGACTAGGACGCATCCTACATACCACGCGTAACACCACAGCGCTCACACATACGGAACAACACAAAACAAACAACACAACAACACTCCTAGTCCCTTTTTTAGCCATCCCATAACCTTCCGACGGGGAAATCGAATAGGCGTCGCACGCAGACTTAGTATAAAACCGCGCAGACGCAGGGCTTTCTCATATCGACTAGCAATGCATGACTACGCAAGCAGTCGCAATGATGGCGTACTACGTAGCGCCCATAATCAACGAGATCCTCGTTAATAACGAGGATCGCATTCGACACTCAAGTGTCGGCTGACTCGCGCCTTGAGGGGTTAATCTCCCGATGCTAGTCAACAACCAAGTGCGTTTGAGAACCACACCCTCTTCTGCACCCAGCGGAGAGTGGGTGGTACACAGGTTCATGCATGTGGTGGCAATCGTCTCTTATCGCCCTGGAGACCAGCTCCATCATCTAGGGCCTGGAGAGAAATCAAGGGGTTTGACTTTGATGGCTGCCACGGACTACAACGTCCAATTATATAAAAACTTTGAAAGCAAAGGATAAAAGGGGATCTCCCTTTTCTCTCAAAACAAAATTTTGTTTAATCCTTACGCACGGTCACAGTAGGCCGCGCGAACACTCAAAGCATATGTATTTACATATATAGAGAGGGTTATAAATATGTGACGATCACTTTTCACAATCACAGTGAGACTCCTCTCAGCCCTATATATGTATGTGATCGCAGACAGTCAAATCCAAAGTTTGAACCACCAAACATACCTGCAATCACATCAAAGATTCAACCAAAAGTTCATTCACTACGCGGGGTCAACTTCAACCATTCTTTGCCCTCACGTCCCTCGCTTTAGCCATACAAACCTCAACCTTAGCGTACCCTTCCAGCAATAAAACACTCTGTACCTTTGTTAAATGGCCATTCAATAAAGTCCGGGTAAAAACACAATGAAACAAATCAAACCACGGGGCTAAAGCCTTTAGGTTGAGTGGCAAGAGTGGATTGGAGTTGAGTCGTAAACCGACGAATCAACAATCGATTTGTTATCAGTGATAACAGAAAATGATCCTTGTAGGAACAAGTTGAATCTAACCAAAATCCTGAATCAATCCATTAAGAGAACCCGTAATACAAAACAGGTCAATCCCCAAGCTAAATCTATAAGTCCATGGAGAATAATCCCCAAATCACGATCTTTCTCAAAATCATTCTACTCAACTAAACCTAAGTCTACCTCTAAGAAGATGCCTAAATAAAAGGTAGTAGATCCTGGACATAATCTCCCCCTTACAGTGTGGATTGTCAGTATCGTTACTCGTCAAAAATAGAATCTAACTCCTTTAAACTAAGAAAATTTCGGCAGCGCTTCCCATAGAAAAAGTGCCTTCTCAGAATTTATATTAACTCAAATATGAAAACTGAAACAATATCTAATTTTGAAAAGTCAAGTTTTGTCCAACTCTCTGAATTAGTAAAAATTTGGACAGCATCTCCTTAAGAAAATTAGACTTCCCAGATTTATACAGAGTCAGATAACAACTCAAGGTAAAGCTCGAGTTCAGCCAATACAAAATTTTAACTAATTCCTTAGTTTTGTAGAAATTCCGGCAGCGCTTCCCGTAGAGAAAGTAGCTTTCCAAAATTTATACAAAGCTAAGTTCAAGTCTAAGTTCAATTCTGCCTAACTGTCTGATTTAGCAAAAATTTGGACAACACTTCCTTTAAAAAAAGAGACTTTCCAAATTCTTACTAAGCCATACATAAAATTTAAACAAGTTGAACTTTGAAAAGTCAAAATATGACTAACTCTTTGGTTTTGTAGAAATTTCAGCAGCGCTTCCCATAGAGAAAGTAGCTTACCAAGATTTATACAAAGCCAAGTACAAGAAATGATCCCAGAAAATGTAAAAATTGACCTAAGTAAAATAAACTTAGCTCAGAAAATGCAGGAATTGAACTAATTCCTATGGCTCTAGCACGTGGCGAGCATCTAAAGCAACTACCTGTCAAACTGAAACTCAGACTAAATAGTAATCTCACTCAGCCACATGTAAGGCCAAACCACAAAGGTAAGTACTCTCACCAGCCCAAAGTTATTTTTGTCAAACAATAGTTCATAGTCTTTCAATGATTTGCTTCTCATACCCAGCTTACACCACCCAAACTTATGGAACAATGTCTAACTTAGCCATTGAGTATACACAAACAGAGGGCACTACAACTTTTCTCTTCCTTGGGCACATGATTAGGTTGTCCATCTTAGTCGCCATGAACTGTTTAAATATCCCAGTTATATATAATTATCTGCATTTAATCTTTTAAGGTAGTATATGACTGAACCGATCGTCTTAGCTCGAGGTTCAACCTGCCCCTTCTTACCACAAGTTTACTCTTAATTGATACTCTCTTTAGTTTGTGATAAGTTATAGCCAGACCACCCAAACTTATGAGACAGTGTCTGACTAGCTTGTTCATAGATTAAGTAGTAGTAAAATATAGCCAAATTATAACCTTTTGGTTCCAGCATGTGCGCGGCGTTGGACCAAGACCACCCAAACTTATGGAACATGTCTGGTCCTCTGCCCGATTCATTTTCTTAATGGTAAAGCAGGAAGAGGTTGAGCCACCCAAACTTATGGAACATGCTCAGAGCCCCTCGTTCAAACCCAAAAAGAAACTGAGAAAACCCAAAATAAGCAAGGCAACCAAGCCATCCACACTTATGGGACAATGCTTGGCTCCCTAAAAGTCAACCACAGACAACCCTCGCAAGTCAGAGCAACCAGACCACCCAAACTTATGGAACATGTCTGGTTTTCCAAGCAACTCAAAAATAAACATAGCACTTGGCCTCCCCAAACTTATGGAGATTTGCCCAACCTTTGATTGACCCTGTCAGACACAAGCAATACTGCCTTCCTCCCATCCTTCCCCCCGATGCAATCCCACAATCTGCTTTCAGTCAGACAACAAAATTGAAACTGACATTAAACATGCATTCCTTTGCTTAAGTTTAAATCACGTCCCGAAAGTCAAAGTAGTGATGCATACAATATACTAAGTCAAACATAGCAAGAAGTACGAATATGGGTTATAACTGGGTTTATAAAAGGAAAGCAAATGATTACCTCTCAGTTTCCTGCCACCATAACTCCTCCTGAGTTCCGGTAGAGCTCCCGCAATTGGTGGGCTGACTCCCCACAGAGTCTTGTTGCGGTCCTACAGGTTGCAATCCCGATTGCCGCCTTCCTCGCTGAACAAAGATTAGACTTAAGAGTAAGAAAGACACAAGATAAGGGGTTTCAGACGCTCGAGAAACAAAAGGGGGACTGACTCAACTCTCAGGAGAGGGCCTTGTAATCTTCATACGCCTGAGGGCCCCGCAATGATGGCCAGAACGCCTAACAGATACGATCAAACCTCAGTCAACGCGCAGAGTGATGACCTCCTTCCGACTCTCCAAGTTGCAACAGTGTCTCTTGTACAGAGTCTGATTACCCCTTCAAAGCCACCGTACCTCTGTTTGACTTACATGTCAAGACCAACAATCACACGACCGAAGCAACAACAGTCTAACTGGTTGTTGTCGTACCTACAACAACTTGACCTCATAGGAGTGCCTCTCATGAAAACCTGCGACAACTTGTAATAAGTGCACAGCAAGAATGCAGTCAAACTATGTCTCGCAGTTCAATAGTTCATTATCTGAAGCCTTCCGCAATAATATCGGATGCCCAACAGCAAAATTCAAGTAGTAGTAGTTGTAGTGTAGCAGCAGTTGCACGACACTTGCACAGTTAGCGCATCCATCGACAATCGTATTGCAAACAGGACAACAACAATTGTTTCTCCATTCAACTACAATGGTGGTTCAACAGTCCCGACTACTCTGCATCTTACTCAGCAAACGAACGTGGCCCGTGAGAAGTGACTACAGTCTCTAACTGTGGGTTCGACCTGGTACGACCACCCTTCCAATCTTCTTTGTCGTAGCTACGGCAAACCTGATTATGCCGCACGCGCTAACTCCAGAAATACAATAGTTATCCCAATGGTTACGGGACCACTAAATAAATGATAACCGGTTTAGTGAGCCACCGACAATTTCACAGCGCAAGGTGCTCACACTCAGACTTGCATAGCTCAATTTTTGAGACAAGCATATAACTACTGACAGCAGCAACGGACGATGCAGCGCTACCTATAGTCATTGTGGAAGTCAGCTAAACTCTCGACTACCGCAAACTAGGAGAGCTAGCCTCCTTGGGCGTCCATACGATCACAGGAGTGGGAAGGATAGATTTTGGCCACGAAAGCAAGTGGGCAGCACCCTGTCGGTGGCAAAACAACTCTGAGTGCATATAAGGCAATGGATTCTTCCGCCAAAACACAGATAGACACATTTTCCTGGCATAGCCGTGCTGACATACAAACGCATCTAGCCAAAAGTGCGGCTGGTTTCATTCACCTTGGTAGTCACGAATGCCTCTTTATCAAGTAGCCACCGCTACTCGTACCTACCCCTCACGACACACCACTCGTTGCTACTTCTCTTTCTTCTAATACACCTGGCCAACTTCCTGGTCGCGTTCATTCCATCCTCGTTTCCTTGTCTGGCTCACACTCTCTCTCTCTCTTTCCCTCTCTCCATCTAACTTCCTTGTGATGCGCCCCAGCACTTTTCCCTCCTTTCCTGATGTACCTAGCCCGTAATAGCGGCCGGGTTCATCCTTCTTCGTAGTTTGAAGAAGCAGGCGCAAACCACTTTCCCTCGCAGCAGGTCCTCTTAGCACGTCCGGCTCCTCGCAAGTACGTATCAACCCAGTTAGGTAAGTACGATTTGCCCCCTCGTCCCTTCACGACCTCTCCTTCATTCTTACCTTCCAGCACTTTCTTTCTATGCGAGCTTCCCCTCCCTCGTTGCCATCACCGGTTCTTTTGCGCAGTCCAAACCTATACTAACTCCTAACTTACTATCCTACTGCCTAATCTAATCGTAGATTCATGGTCGCCCGCCATAATAACCCCAACTTAACTCCTCTCGCTCGACCTCGTTGAGAAACGAGCGAGATTCTCACTCTCACGTTCCGCCATAGCCGCATGCCCCGATAACTTCGCGCGACAGTTTTTTCGATTAACTCTCTTTCTACTAACTTACCACTAGATCTGACTACAGAATCCTGGTCGCCTACCCCGAAAACCCCGGATTCAAGTCTTCTTCTGCCCGTTTTCGTTCGGAACCGGGCAAGATCAACAACTTTTAGTTTTTTACCCCTATTCCTTCTTCGTCATCGCCATCTTCGAGCAACTCTTTTCTCATCTAGCTCTCATCCTACTAACCTAGCATTAAATTTAACCCCATCATCGAATTCGCCCGGGGTTAAAACCCCAAGCTCGCCTCCTTTCTAGCTCGCTTCTGCCATAGCTAGCTTCCCCTCTACATGCACCCGGCGCACTAGTCCATCTGGGTTCATTCCACCGTTCACCTTTTCCCCTGCTGCCCGTCGCCTCTCCCGCTGTCTGTTTTCTGCGCTGCCCGGTATTCCCCATCCGACAAACGATTTGCCCGTCAGTACCACCTCGAGCCTTCACCAGCGTCCCCTCTGGTCGTGGTGCTCGGTCTTACAACCGAGCGCAAAACTGCTCAACAGCTCCGGCTTTCCCGTGGAAAACTTCGAGGGAAAACCAACTTTCTACATGGTTCGAATAGTCTATCACCCCTATACCCTGTCCGATGAGCGGTGTATCCAGCAGACACCGCTGCTGACCCGCCACAACCTCCTCCTGCTCGCCCTGCCCATGCGGAGTTCACCACCACCTCGAGCCCCCAAACGACCAAGCTCCCACTTAGACAACTGGCCGTGGAACAGGGGGCGTGGCCTACCACAAGGCTTAAGCGTGGGCCGTGGTGGACTGGGCCTAGCACGGCCCTCAGCGGTAGTAGCAAATATTCAAATGAGAACTTCGATGACCAACGTGGAGACGGGTTCTACCGGTGGGCTGCTGCAGCGGCCTTCCCACAGTACCCCGGACCACTCCTCCCGGGCATTACTCACCAATTTTCAGGTCCCAACGGGCATGCTCACACTCAAACCTCTCACAGCAGATCGTGGTTGGCGGACGGCGCACCCGCAGAGGGTTCCCGCCACTCAGGTTTCTTCCGCATCGTGGGCTAATCACCCACCAGCTCGCATGCACGTTGGTCTCCTTAGTCCGCTGTTTCAAAATATACGGGATAGAGGAATTTTGCTACATATCCCGATAAGTCGGAATCTAAACGGGCCCACTAAAAGAGGCGCGTGCTCAAGGTCCTCAACCGTCGCGACGGCCACTGAACCCGATGTCGTATCCAAGTCAAAGGGACGCCGGAGCATAAAAAATAAAAATAATATGACGCTAAATGACAACCTATCTAGAAAAAATTTAATCGTCAGAAGGCGACAGACAAAAGAAAAAGGTTTTGCTAATACCTTCCTGACTATGCCGACGGCAAAACCAAGGGGGATAGCCCCGACGGGGCCCTCAACCCCTTGGTCCCTTCGCGCTACTCTGATACCCTCACGTCGTCGCCACTCAACCTCGATCCCTTAATTTCTTTAATGGAAGTCTGACACCGTAACCAATGGTACTAGGCCGAAAGTTGAGCCTAGTACTAGCAGACACCTATATAAACGGTTACTGCACGACGCGCAGATCTACCAAAACGTTTTCAAAATCATGCTAGTGTCGACATCGTTCTCTGCACGCACAGGTCACCGGCAAGCGCACCAATCAAAAGACAAAAATCTTTTTAATCCTAATTTAATCAGAAATATAAAAATTTTGGCCGACAACCACTCCGGCTCCTCAATCATCAATAAATAAAAAGATCATGCGCACCTCAAATCTGCACGCCCACACACTCTCTACTCTAGTCAACCATCCAGTCAACGTAAACTACAGACACAGCCGCGCCTCGCGCGGTATATTTAAACTCTTAAACCAAACTTATTTTTTGTCACTTTGCAAAAACCAGGGCGGATACCCTTGTAAGGGTATTCACACCGACATCGGGCTACTGGACCATGATGGCTGGCGGCGCCAGCCAAACAAGAAAAAAAGTGAACCGCTAGAGGCTCGGAAAAGGTTGGTGCGCAGTAAGAGGCCTGCGGGCCCGGGTGTACTGGTGGTGTAAGACGGGTCACCGCTGCCGTGGCGTGCATTGCCATCTGGTACCTGACAAATTTTCAGCATGTCCCAGGAAACAAACGGACCGACAAAATGTTTGCAGCAGACAGGCCGCAGCCAACCGGTACCGGTCTGAAGCAGTCCAAGCCAAGCCAAGCCAAGCCAATCCAAGTCCTGTACTACAGTGCAGCGGCTCATGACTTGTTCAGTTGCGAGATGCGGAAGCGCTGCTGCTGCTTGAGAGAGAGAGAGAGAGAGAGAGAGAGAGAGAGAGAGAGAGAGAGAGAGAGAGAGAGAGAGAGAGAGAGAGAGAGAGAGAGAGAGAG
>BFEA01000142.1:1291052-1306786 GCA_003427395.1 Chara braunii
GCATCATACACAGACAGTTGGGAGGCACAACCGAGCGAGGCCCAGCAGCTGCAACACAGGCCCAGCAGCTGCAACACAGGCCCAGCAGCTGCAACACAGGCCCAGCCACTTGGGCCTACCGGAAGCTTCTGGGCGCAGGCCCAGCCCAGCCAGGCCGCAGGGCAGGCAGACTCTTTCCGTATAGGAAAGAGCTTGCCACCTGCACTGGCATTCGGGCATTTGCATGTTAGCGGCAGCGCTGCTGGAGCACAGGCTCGCGGGCTGCTGCTTGCGCTAAGGCAAGGTGCTGCGCATGTGCGGCCGTGTAGGAGGAAGGGCGCTGCTGAGGGCAGCGCCATAACCCAGCTTCCATAGCTGACTGGGCTTGGACTACAGGAAGGCGCAGGGGTGGTCTTTGGGTGTACAGCGGGAAGACATGGGTGAAAGACAAGGAAGAAGGCAGGGAGAGATGATGATGATGATGATGTGAGGGCACATACCTGGTATTGGCGATGGTCTGCATTGCTCGACATCTTCAAGTACTTCGTTGGCAGCCGATGTCAACAGTTGCATTGTCAATTTGTAGGCAGATAGTAGCTGTGTAGGGAGTAGGCTGGGCGCCGAGCGCCAAGTAGGGGGAAGGACCTGGATACTTATGTTGGTCATAGCGAGAGCAAGCTCTCATTGACATTCGGTCTTCCCAGTGTTACGATTCTCCATTGGTGTTATATTGGTGCAATGCTGCTTTCTGGAGACTGGGATACTTTCTGGCTTTCAATGTGATTGTGCAATCTGGTTTTTGTCATCTCGCTATTCGTCATTTTCCTTGCAATTAGCTGAACTTGCAAAAAAAAATTGCAGTTCAACTACTCTTTTTATTCATTTCTCTGATTATCTGCACTCTGAAATTCGATATATTTCTTTAATTATTTCAATTTCAGGATTTTGGGGATTCGGAGAGCTACCGAACTTGCCATTTCAATTTTTTATTTTTTTTTCAAAGTTATTATTATTTAAGCAAAGTTTGAACTTTTCAAACTTGATTAGTGGCTCCTTATCTGGGCAATCAGTCTGACCCCATGGGGGTGGGGGAATGCTAATACATTACCTCTCCTACTTTCCCCCTCTCCCACCTACCCCATCTACGCTGCTATCTCTCTCTTCTACTCTTCTCTCTCCTCCCACCTGTCTTCTGCTTCACACTGCTGCAGCATAGATGAGTTGCCACATCAGCAGCGTCACGTCAGCCGACAGCCGTGCCACGTCAGCAGCCGATCAGTACCACATCAGCAGCAGTTAGTGCCACATCAGCAGTTTCGCAACAGATGGTCGTGCTCACCGAATCACAAACAGTTGACATGGAGCAGAAGCAAGGGGAAACAACCGAGGCCTACAAGGGCCAGATGCTGACCTTGGTGGCAGAAGCCAAGTAGCGAGCAGGCACGGCGAAAGCTGCACGGAAGAAAGAGGAGGAGGAGGCAGAGAAACAACGTCGTCTTGCGGAGGACAACAACAGAAGCAAGATGCAGCGGCAGCGAAGGCTGCCGATCAGGAACGCATACAGCGACGCAACAAGATATTTGAGGAGGAAAGCGCACTACTTCTGGCCGCGGAATGGCGGACGGAGGCAGAAAGTGAGGACCTCAGCAACAGCGAGAGCAAGCTCTCACTTCTGCTTTCCCGCTTCACGGACCTCCTGGCCACCTGCATTGCACAGCAGGAGGACATCCACTGCCTCGACCACGTGGTCCATGACCACAAGCAGATAGTCGCACAATTGACCAGCCGCATACAGCTTCTGGAACAGCGACCCATTGCCACTCCAGACAGGCCCTCCAACTAGGGCGATCACATCAACATTCTGGGGCATGACGTAGGCAACAAATCAGCAGCTTGACCAGCAGATTGGTGCAGCCGGCACCGGACCTACCTCATCACCTCCCTAGCGCATACCAAAGTTCGATGGCCTTCCGCTCTTCTGCGATGCAGCAAAGACTGAGCCTATTCCTTGGCGGCGCCAGTTTGAACTCATACTGGACATCAACCAGACCAGCGAACCCCGCCGACACGCATATTTATATCACCGATTGGTGCGTGCCAAGCATGGCTGGACAATATGTTGTCCACTCACAAGGTCAGTCTCTGAGCTGCACACGAAGATCAGTTGGCAAGATCTGAAGGCAGCATGGCACACGCGGTTCCAAGTGGAACCACCCGACCTTCAGGCAATGGAGAAACTCCAAAAGTTCCACCAGAACACCTTGCCAAGCGCGGATTGGATCACCGAGTACCAACGCTTGGCATTCAAGCCACACTTGCCTCTCATCTTCTTGGGCATCAAACACTTCTTCATCACGAGGTCGTGCCCGGCGTTGCAGAATGCATTGACGCAAGTCGCGAAAACTCTCACCTTAAGTGAGGAACTCTTCAACAAGGCCTCACAGATAATTGTGACGAACACAGAGGCCCGCAATGCTGGCCGTTCGTCTTTTGCAGGCCAGGGCAGAGAGACCCTCATGGGCCGAAAGTGGTCGTGGTCGCAGCAACAATGCCTACCAATTCTTCAAACAAGGCTGCTCCATCAGACGAGGGAGAAAGATTAGCACCCGCCCGGGAGGGTGGCCGCCCCGCCAAAGGTCGAGGACGTGGCAAATCGAGGACAAACAGCGTTTCATCCCCCGGGCCCGGACAAGCAGCTCAAGAACCTTAAACACATTACGGCCTCTCGGAGAGCGTCTACAAGATCCGCACACGATACCGGTATTGTCAATGGTGCAACGGTGACCTTCACAAAACGGCCAGTTGTACTGCAAGAGCCAAGGGAAAGTCCCTTCTTGGAAGTGAGCACCGCCGAGAGTGATACGACTGCATTCTCGGGGCCTTCCGGTTGCTTCATTAGCGACCTCCCTTAGTTCCGAGGCACATGTGGAAGTCATCAGTCATCCCATTCTTCATTCTTTCGAGGACTTTGCTGCCCGGCTTGTTCCATGGTTGGGTTCTCTAGCTCGAGGACAAGGTGTGTGTGCGGTTTCTTCTCCGTCGGGAAGCGGCGAAAATTTACCGTATTCAAGTGGTTCTTCAAGGGATTAGGTACGCGAGTTCAACATAGAGGTCTTGGACCCGTTGTCACCCAGGGATTTTGCATGGCTTCCTCTCCCTTCCACGGGACGCTTACCGGGACCACAATGCGCAGCACTATGCACCCATCGCCACATGTATTTGTCCTTCTATGCACAACCAACTTCGACGACGGAAGACGAAGTTGCGGTGGGGGACCTCCTTGCATATATTACCAAGGTGGCCCACGAGTTTCGACGCAGCGGTACGTTGACAACAACGTTGTATATCCTAGAAATGGAGAAACGATTAGCGAAGGAGATACCCTTATGACTATTATCTATGAAAGACTAAAGGCAGGCGATATTATACAAGGATTGCCAAAAATTGAACAGCTATTAGAAGCACGGCGCGAAAATGTAGTAGAGCTAATTATCAATAGATATTTTTTAGACTGTACAAATTTATTAACAGAAGAATTGGGAATGCTTTTAGGTTCTCTATGGGGGTTTCAATTTAGTGCTTGGGCGTCGATGGAACGTGCATAGTGATGTACCTAGCACCAGATTAGGGTGAAGAGGTTCCCCCTTCCTCCCAAAATCCTGCTCAGTCAATCCCCTGGATCCCAAGGTAATCAATGCTGGCAAGAACATCCCGCACTTGTGTTCTGATGTACTCTAAATTTCAGTCTGTATATGGGACGCTGGACCCGTTTTCCAGTAGGTGAAGCTCCCCACCAATAGATGGAGCCTCTCCCCAGGTGCTAGTGGTGTCTGCTCTTATCAGCACCGTTAACACTGGTGAAAAAAAAAAAAAAAAAAAAGACAACAACGCCCCACTCCTTTACGTCTGCATCCAAGTCGGGCAAGTGTCCTGCATCGCTTTGCTGGATAGCGGCGCGACTCGCAATTTCATGATTCAGTCCTTTATACAAAGGGCCGGCCTTGGCGCACAAGTTCGAAGAAAGTCACATCCTATGGCGGTCAAGATGGCAGACGATCGGACGCAACAACTTCTTGATCGCTACATCGAAGTCGTGTCGGTCTATTTCGCACCTCATGCATGTGAGTCGGTTACATTTGACGTCTTGGACACAAACTTCGACATTATTGTGGGGATGCCTTGGCACGCAAGTGCGGATCACACAGTCAACTTCCATCGGCGGAACGCTTACCGTTCGCGACGTTTTTGGTGCCGAGGTGTCATGTACCATCCCTCTTCTGCACCCTTCGATCTGGTGCCAAGTTGTGACGACCAAGTCTTTCCAGTCCACATGCGCTTACGAGCGGACCGACAAGATCGGCCTATGTTTTCTTCGAACCGTCGCAGCGGCTGAATCTTCACCCACGGACTTGTCTTCGGACACCCGCGTCGTGTGGTTGCTTGACGAGTTCGTCGACGTCTTCGAGTCTCCTACCGGTGTGGTGTCGGACCGACCGATCTCCCATGAGATCATTCTTGACGACGGTGTCGTGTCGCCGAAAGGATATGGCATGAGCGAGGAGGAGCTCGCGGTTCTCCCCCCTCAACTCGATGACTTGTTGGAAAAGGGTTGGATCCGCCCTAGTAACTCACCATATGGTGCATCAGTTCTCTTCGTACGGAAGAAGAACAATGATTTTCCCTTGTGCATCGACTATTGCAAGCTCAACGCGTAAAGCATCAAGAATGTGGGGCCTCTTCGTCGTATTGACGATCTTCTTGAGTGTTTGGGCGGCGCAAAGTATTTCTCCAAGTTGGACTTGAAGTCGGGCTATCCTCACATTTCGATATGCCTGCAATATTGCTATAAATCCGCGTTCAAGATGCAGTCGGGCATTTTGAGTGGGTTGTCATGCCTTTAGACCTCACCAACGCCCCGATGGCTTTTCAAGCGGCGATGACCAACGAGTTCCACACGATGCTGGACCGGTTTGTGCTGGTCTATTTAAACGACATTCTCGTCTATAGCCGGACCATGGAGGACCATCTCGAGCATCTTCGACGCGTGTTGGAGACGCTCTGTCACGCCAAGTACAAAGCCCACCGCGACAAGTGCGAATTCGTACGACAAGAGTTGGAGTACTTGGGCCATTTTGTCACACCGGGGGGCATTAGTCCGTTATCGGACAAAATAAAAGATGTCCAAGAGTGGTCGGAGCCGAAGAATGTTACGGATGTTCGCTCGTTTTTTGGCCTAGCTGGCTACCATCAACGCTTTATCAAAGGTTATTCGAAGATCGCGGCCCATTTGACCAAGCTTCAATGCGAGGATCGACCGTTCGACTTTGGTGACGATGCGCGGGTTCCTCTTTAGCCCTCAAAGCCGCCTTGCTATCCGCGGAGGTTTTACGCATCTACGGCCCGCTTTTGCCAACGCGCGTCACTACTGATGCATCCGGCTATGGCATTGGTGTCGTCCTCGAGCAACACAATGGGGTGGACTGGCACCCGGTCGAATACTTTCCCAAGAAAGTGCCCGTCGTGCATTCGATTAACGACGCGCGGAAGGAGTTATTAGTACACGCGCTTAAGCAGTGGCGGCATTTTCTTCTCGGTCGAAGTCAGTTCCGCTGGGTAACGGAGAACAATTTGTTGGTCGTCTACAAAACCCGGGACACGGTCAATAACATCATCGCCCGTTGGATGGCTTTCATCAACTAGTTTGACTTCTTCCCCGATCACATTCTGAGCAAGTCAAGCCGTTTTGTGGACGCTCTTTAACGGTGTCTGGATCACTGTACTGGGTCTACTCGATGTTCGAGATTGACAACAACTTGCGGGACAGCTTCGTCCGAACCACTGTACCGCGGTCTACTCGAGTTTCACGACAAGTACGTGAATTGCTCCTCTGCAAATCCGTCGTCATCGCACTATCGGATCCAAGATGGCTATTTGCTTGTCCACTCGCAGGGGAAGGATCTTCTTTGCTTGCCAAGTGACCTACACTTGTGTACGTGGCTTCTTGGCGAGTTTCACGACGCTCCCACCACCGGACACTTCAGAGTCAAATCGTACGATTGGCCGACTTCGAGAGCGCTTTTGGTGGCCCGGCCTTCTCAACGAAGTCCCACGCTATTGCGAGTCATGCGAGGTTTGCCGAAGTTGCAAATCCCGCAATCATCGTCGTTCGGCAAGTTGCGACCATTACCGGCCCCCTTACGACGAAGGGAAGCGATTGCCATGGACATCACCGGGCCGTTTTCCAAGCACAACACCGGTGTGGATGGGTTTTCACGATGGTCGATCGACTCACCAAGTTTGCCATGTTTTTGTCTTGCCGCTATCACGCCAAGACACCGGAGTTGGCCGAGGTTCTTTACGCCAGTTGGATTCGTACGAAGGGTTACCCCAAGGAGATCGTTTGTGACCGCGACACTCGGTTCATGTCCGATTTTTTGTTGGCGCTCATCAAACGATGGGGCTCATCTCTCAAGCCGAGTTCGGCTCGCCAGCCACAAACCAATGGCCAAACGGAGAGGGCGCATCAAACCAGGCTGCTGGATGTCAAGTTGGCATATAACTTATCCATTCATCCGGCTATCGGGATGTCACCCTTTGAGTTCGAGGGTGGCTCGCTGGTCACTTCTCCGTTGGACACGATCATCCCACGGGCGACCAAGAGCGACGACCACCTTATCTTCATTCGTCGGATGCAAGAGCTTCTTGTCAAGGCACGCGACCAGATGTCGAAGATGCAGCAACGCATGCGCCAACAGGCCAATCGCCAGAGTCTTCCTTGTCCATTCCCCACAGGCGACCTTGTTTAGGTTTTCGGCGCGGAATTCAGCCTCGAACACGATATCTCTCGCATGCTCCTTCCGAAATGGATGGGGCCTTGGCGCATTGTGGCACCTGCTGGGGACGCACCCGAAGGACCTTCATTTATCATTCAGGTGCCCGCGCACTTGCCCGTCTACCCGTTTTTTCATTGTTCTAAGTTAGCTTTGTTCATTTCAGCGGAACACAACGGCCTTCTCCGGTGACGATTGCAAGACCCACCCTCCATGGACGTTTTTCAGGAGGTCGGCGACATCATCTCCCAGCGACGCTACGGCGACAAGCCGACAAAGTACTTAGTACATTTTTTGTATTGCAGCCATAAGGCTGACCGTTGGCTGACCCGTGCGGAACTTCAGGCGACAGCCCCCGACATCCTTGCACGTTACGAATGCAAGCTACAAGGCAAGCCAGTACCTTCGGCTCCACGCCGTACTCGAGTCCAGGTTCCACCATCAGATCGTCAACTTCGCGCTCGATCCGGCTTGATTGTAGCCAGTACCTTCGGCTCCACGACGTACTCGAGTCCAGGTTCCACCATCAGATCGTCAACTTCGCCCTTGATCCGGCTTGATTTCATAAGGAGGAGGGGGTGTTACATGCTGAGTCTGCACATGGGCCCCGTTTTGGGGGCCCGACGATTGCTGGGGGCCCCCAGGCCGCACACCCTTCGGATGCGCGCCCTGGAGGCCCAAGGGTGGCCCTAAGGCTGCAGGATTTGATTTGAGGCAGCATTCATTTCTTTATTTATTTATTTATTTGTTGCTGTCCTATTTTTGTCTGTTCAGGCGTTGTTTCGGACCTGCAGTTCCCAAGGCCGCGCCTTGGGCCAGGTACGCCAGGAGGCAGGCCTCCCCTGTCCAGGTACACGGTCTGGACGTCCGGTCGGGACCCAGACCCTGCAGGCCCACGTTTGGGGCACACACACACAGGCAGACCAGCCGGCCCAGCGCTACTTATAGCTGGGCCACGGCTGGACAGACACACAGTTGGAGTAGCTCACTTCTTGATTGACACACTGCTGGAGCAGCACTGCGACGCTACAGTGCTACGCTAGGAGGTAAAGGTAGAGGTGTAGGTAGGCAGAGGGGCGGAGGCCATACCTGCGTCAGCGGTACTTACCTGGGTGCCATAGCTGCACTCCACGCCAGCAACCTGCACAGGGACCACGACGACAGTCAGTACATGGCGGCAGTTACCTGCAGGTGAGACAGCGAGGAGGTCGACATCTTCTTCTTCTTTGTCGTCTCGCCCTCCATCCCTTCTCCCTCCTTTCTCCTCCTCCTTCTTCTTCTTCTTCTTCTTCTTCTTCTTCTTCTTCTTCTTCTTCTTCTTCTTCTTCAGAGAGAGAGAGAGAGGTTACCAGCAGAGGTTACATCGGGTTTCAGGCCCAGGATCTGACTCGACATTTTTGTGGCAGACATTGATTGCACATTCGGCAGGGAGACTATTTTTGGACTTCGTTATCGCGATCTTGGTCTTCTCCCTCACCTCCATCTTCGTCTCGCCTCTCCCCCCAACTATCATCCGTGGTATCTCCCCCATGTGCGTGTGCAAGGAGGGACCTTTCTTCTGTGTATGCGGTCCCTCCTCCCTCTCTCACATGTGTGGTGTATGATGGGATGTCGCGTCAGTATCTGACAGCTCAGGCATATCTTTGATTCTTCCGCTGCGCTACATTGTGCTATTTTCATATGTATCTGGATGTATATTGCTTATTGATGTTTTGCTGACACTGCACTGTCCATTCGAGTCCTTTTCATCACTTTGCAGATCTTTGGCTCCATATACATTGCTCGAGCATGTATCAGAGAGAGAGAGAGAGAGAGAGAGAGAGAGAGAGAGAGAGAGAGAGAAGCCATAGCCGCCACCTGATTGAGATCCGTTGTGTGTGTGTGTGCGGCAGAGCCGTCGGAGACGAGCATTCTTGTATGTCGACAATAATATTGGAGACGACATCTTCGAGTGTTGATTGTATCTCGATTTGGCTTCTCACGTGTGAACTCTCATGTGAATGTTCATCATTGATGTATGCGAGGTTGAACTTGACGAGTACTTGGCTCATTTCATTGTGGGGAGGGGGAGGGAGCGAGAGAGAGAGAGAGAGAGAGAGAGAGAGAGAGAGAGAGAGAGAGAGAGAGAGAGAGAGAGAGAGTGCAGGAGCACCCTCATTCTGGCTGCACCAGACCAAAACGATAGCTCGCACGTTCGTTATCTTTCAACAAACACAAGCACCCTGATAATGACTGTATACAAACTATCTTTCCAGTCTGGTGCAGCCAAAATGAGGGTGTGTCGTGTTCGGGGAAGCGCTCGCTGTGTGCGCAACCCGCCCCAACCTGCATCCAAGAAAAAGGAAAAAAAGAAGACCTTTTTCAGGCAAAAAAGGGTGTACAAAGGGACGCATAGCGGAGGGGAGGGTAAGGGTCCTCGAAGAAGTTTACCAGAATTTTGTCTCCGGGAAGGAACAAGGAGCAAATGGAATGGAAGTGGACAAAAAAGGGACAGGCATCACCTCTTTGGTTTCACAAACTCTGTGTCAAAGCAACATACACGTTAATCCTCGCCACAAGAGAGCAACATAAAAGTTAATCCTCTCCACAAGAGACATAAGGGCCCGCCTGCAGCAGGTGTTGCAGCAGGTGTTGCAGCAGCCCGATCTCGGACCGTCCTGTTGAGAGGGGGGAAGGTGTCGGGAGGCCATTCATTGCCTAATTACTTCCAAGGAAGAAACACAGTCCTGGTCCAGGGCTAGTGACTTTTGGTCTTACCTCTTCTCTTCTAACTTTCCGGAAGAGTCCACCGAACATCCACTTTGGATTAACAAAGGTGATTCCCATCAGGTGGAGGACTCCGACCCTGGATGATGGACTGACAACAAGGACTAACCTTCCTAATAGTTCCTACCCATTTCAGCAAGCCCGTGCGGTTGTGGTATGGCTTCATCAGGATAGCAATGTGGGCAATCTGAAGGTATGATCCAGCATCACACTAGATAACAGATGTTGCGCATGGGAAAACGGTTGGACCACCAGAAGGGAGTCAATCGAAGCAGAGATCAGACGCAAGTGGTGGCAAACAATGTTCCACATTCATGACAACCCAGAGGCAGACAGTCAATCCTGCTTTCAAGGAGCAATCAATGCTGCCCAGGGGTTGCTTCAGCCAGAGGGAAACATGGGTCAGTGAAATGTTATATAATTTCGACTTGCTGGTGGAAAAGGGTGACTTCCCAGAATAGAAAGGAGCCTGGACCGTAAGGCCTTTTCACTCGGGAGATTATAACAACAAAAATAAAAAACCTTTAAGTGGCTAAAGAAAAACGTCTGAACGCAGTTATGCAGTCACTTCAGGATTTGCCCCACCTTGCGCATTCAAGAACCGTAAAAATAAAACAAATAAAGGGAAATGGGGGCCATTATTCCCCCTACCATAGCGGATTGGAACCAAAGTCCACAACGGTCCGTGTTGAATGCACCTGAATGTCTGTGCTACCCAGTACAGATAATGAACCTGCCTGTCAGCACAGACTCCATTGATAAATTTTTCATTGTCATTGGGGGAAGCCAGAGTCCACTAAACATACTTACAGGCAATGCAGAACATCAATGGCATGGCGAAAATTGTGGTATGGATTGTTTTGGTACTGGGACTGCACCTGTTACACCAAGCCCAAAATATGCAACCAGGGCAACAGGCATCAGAAAGAACATAAGGCTGGTCAGTGTGAGCTTGCGACGTTTGGAGTATAAGAACTACTATGCTGCATTCCAATTTACAACTCACTGCTCTCGCTTCTGCAAAACACAGAGCTTAGCATGAGAGTGTGTTCACCCATTGTTCGAGTGCTTAAACCTTGTGGCCATAGGGTGACAGTTCTTTCTAAATAAGATCGACTGAATGAAGAAGTGATGCTTCGTCCAAGCTACAGTTCGAGCGTGAGCCACATTCTCCTTTGTTCATCGCAGGGTACAAGGTCAGACAACTTGCGAAGGACTAGCCAGACAAGTTTGTAATGAAGTTCGTAATGAAGAGAAGGGGATTTGTGAAGGGATGACCGTTTCGAGGCAAAATTGCAATGATAGACAACAACACATTGAGGTGGAAGAGATTGTACATTCAAGACGAGGGGAACCAAGGCAAACTCCAGTGAGGATTAGCAGCGGGCTCCGCATTGAGCTCATGTGAGGGTCTCAGGCAATATCCAGCATTCCAATTCTCCGGTATGGCCTTCACCATCACTGATTCTTGGTAAACCAAGCCAATCCGACAGCCTCCGCTTAGCAGAGACTGAGAAGAATCCGAGAAGGAAAAGGCTATCTGGCAGTCAGTCTTCGTTTACAGGAAGTAATAAATGCTGCCCAGGGATCTTTTGGGCTTAACGGAAGAATGCCAGAACTGTATTGCTCAGAACTTGAAGGGGAGGAATCTGGAGGACGAGAAGGAAGAATAGCGGAAGGAAGAGGAGGAGGAGGAAGGGTTTGAAGACGAGGCATAGGAGGAAGGAGTGGGGAGAAGGAGAAGGCAAGGGTAATGCGGAGGATGACATGCAGAGAGGGGAGTCGAAACAGTCGGAGGATGAAGATTGGGTGATTAGCAAACAAGGGACAAAAGGAGAAAGCAAGAAGATCTGGAGGACGAGAAGGAAGAAGAGTGGAAGGAAGACGAGGAGGAGGGACGGTTTGAAGAGGGAGGCCTAGGACAAAGGACGGGGGAGAAGGAGAGGGCAAGGGTAATGAGGAGGATGGCAACATTGGCGAGCAGAAGGGGGAGGTGAAACAGTCAGAGGATGAAGATTGGGTGATTAACAAACAAGGGACAAAAGCTGAAAGCAACAAGAGCACACAGAGCTTCGTCTAGAGTCAAAGGTCAAAGTGGATTGTCTTGACTACTCACTGCAGTGACAAAGTTGCCCAAGACCCGTTCATCTAATCCAAACTCCTTAAAGATGTTCAAACGCTCGAATATATAGTTGATGACCTGCAGCAACAACTCATAGCAATTGTCCAGTCAATTAATCCACTTAACTTGCTCACTCACTCACAACATTAATAAATATGCCTGATTACTTGCACCATCAGAGGTAGCAGTTGGCCAACATGCACAAAAAATGGATCGGCCACAAACACTTTACAGAAAACCACAATCACCTGCTGTGATGATTAACAGTGGACAAACTCGCTTACATTCAGTGGATTGCACTCAGTGAACCTCTCGGCCTACGCCACAGAGTCCAGCCAACAGCATGCAGGCAAGCCACAATATCAACCATTCTCAGCAAACCATGTTGTCAAACACGCTCGATAAGCCAAAACAAGGCACCAGGTCAAACAAAGTGCATAAGCCAGCATGCAAACTTTGACCATTTAATGATGAAAGAGTCAACAAGCTTAGCCAATGACAATCATATTTGGAAGAGTTGAGGTGGCCGTTGGGATATCTGGGTGCATTTGCTAGGACATGCTCTCTCTCTCTCTCTCTCTCTCTCTCTCTCTCTCTCTCTCTCTCTCTCTCTCTCTCTCACACCTATTTATTCTCCCTGCTCGTCTGTTTATCCAAACGCTCCTGATGAGTGTGTCACTGCTGGGCGGATGGAACCGGTAGAGCATTCAGCAGTCATCGCCATGCTGTTTTAGCACTCTTTTTCAAGGGTATTCTTCCTCTTGTAATCTTTCGGAGTTGGCAACATATTCCATCTTCTCTCCACTCTGACCTAAGAAGAAATTTATTTTCCTCGCCCAGGAAGGAGAGCTTTGATACTGGGTCGAACTCTATGTTACTTTTCATTTCTACTTGTGTAAAGTTTCTCTTCCTCACGCCTGCACCCCTCCTCCTTTCTTCCCTTTTTTTCTTCCCTGCCTCCCCTTTTTCTTTGGCTCCCTTGCACATGTTTGATGTTTTCGGCTGTGTATGAGTCATTCACTACCTCATGCTTAAATTGCTCCTGGCTATACTTTTTTTTTTTTTTTTTGGACCATTGGCATTGCTCGATTTACGTGTGTCATCCTTGCGCAGGGGCCATGTTAATCTTCTCTGTATCGTTCCAATTTTTTCTTTTCTTACTAAAGAGAGTAGCCACGGGGGAGTACCCAGAGGGGTTTTCAGAGGAACCTTAACGCCAATCACCCCGTCCTCCACCGGTCCACGTGGCAACCAATCAGAATAGGAAAACTAGCACCAAAAAACGAAGTCATACATGCATGCCACGTGGCCATCCCAATAGGAATGCACAATTCCAGCCGAGCAACAACGCAGGCGCACATTTATAGCAGGTGAGCAGCTTCGATCACCCTCAATAGAGGGGATCGACTGCCCACCACATCATGAAATTGCTCCGAAGCACTCATCTATCCAACTGCGCCATGAGAAACGGAGGCATTCAGAGCAGGCATCCTAAGAAAACTCAAAACAAAATAGGCACGTGGGAGAGCCCAGAGTTTATGACAGTGGCAAACCGCAGCACCTCCTACACTGCCGCCACGTGGCAAAGCCTAGCGTATTACAACGTGGATACCAACAGGTATGGTAAGGTATTTCTAGTCTCTATCCTATCCCCTCACGCACCCCACTCGCCCGTTCCCCCCTCCCCGCCCCCCCCCTCCACCCTTCCAAGATGCTGAACAAAGCCTGCAAACAGGCCTCTCGCCCCCCCCCCCTATCGCCAACACGATTGTAAAAAGGAAGGGACAGGGGGGGAGAAAAAGGAAACCCCAAACTCACTTACCCTCCCATTATTCTGGCGGCCACCATCATCCTCGTTTGCAGCCATCTTGTTACCGTTGTTGTTGTTGTTGTTGTTGTTGTTGTTGTTGTTGTTGTTGTTGTTGTTGTTGTTGTTGTTGTTGTTGTTGTTGTTGTTGTTGTTGTTGTTGCTGGTGTCGGTGTTGTTGTTGTTGTTGTTGTTGTTGTTGTTGTTGTTGTCGTTGTTGTTGGTGGGAGCAACAGCAGCATCGTTGCCAGTGTCGACGATATAAGGTTGATCGAAACAGTTATCACCCTCCGGACCCAGTGCTGCAGAGAGATCTTGCCCCTCCACAAAGATCTCGTTCGAAGACGTTGGGAGTGGGGGAGTCGGCCCCCCATCAGTCTCCTCCCAAACTCCCAGTGCAGCACAGCAACACCCATCCACTGGCAAATTTGCAACGGTGATCGCCGCCAGCTGTTGCGCCGTGATTTGTTGAAGGTCTCCAATTGCAGAAAACACTCTTGTAAAGCACTTGTCACCGGCTCCTCATGAAGAGTACCCGGCAATGAGGAAGCGATCTGTTGCAGCACGTCGCGCCATTCGAGGATGGTGTCGTCAACCTCATGCAGTATCAACAGCGGCAGTTTACCCTCGGCTTGCAGGACGACCTCGATTGCCTCGCATATCTGTTGTTTATACACGCCAACCATGTCCGCCGGTGACACCATGTCCCCCCATAAAAGGGACGAGGCAGGGCCCGTCGATGCTGCAGGCTCCATCACAAACCGCCGTACGTCGCTCCGCGAGATTAAACTTTTCCACGCCACACACCAGTATCGTTCCAATTTTAACGGATGTTTCAACGGACTCCTGCCTGTACTTCTCATTCTAGCAGATGTGTGTGTTTATTACATATCTGTGTCATTGCTCTCTTTTGATTCTGTTTTGCGATTTTTAGCAGTTTTTTTTTTCCCTCCTGCACGATAGGCAATGGCCAGATGAGATCACAGCCAGCAATGGTTGTAACCATACTTGTTGTCGGTTTCTTACACAGAGTTTAGATGACCATCCATCTAGCGCATGCAAACTAGCTTGAGGTGCTCACAGTTTTCGCCTTGACTACATGTCAACTTCCAGTAAAGAGCTCTCGTTCACGCACTAACCGTAGTAGAGTTTACACCTTCCGTAGGTGAGTGTGGCTTTTGCATCTACCCTACACTTACTTTACATATGTGTTACGAACCTGGCCAATTTCGAAGCAGACATTCATCAGAAACTACAAGGCCATCCAATTGCAAAAAGAAATGAATGAACTTGAGAAGAGAGAGAGGGAAAGAAGAAGAATAAGAAGAAAGAAAGAAGAAGAAGATGATGTACACCAGCATAGACCAATGATAATGCTCTTCTTCTTCGCCAACCAATCTCCTCCTCCTTATCTCCTCCTCCTTATCTCCTCCACTCTTATCCAAAAAAGAAATAACACTAATAATGTTGAATGGCTGAACCAGAATCAATGTCCGAATCCCTTCCCCTACTGCAGGCACAACATGAGGTCCACCATAGCCATGACCATCCTTCCTCTGCCTGACTCTGCCTCGAGCTTCCTTGGTGCGGCACCCTGCCCTCAGTAGTCCAAAGGACAACACAAAGCAGCTATGTTGCTGCCCAACACAAAGCAGCTATGCCGCTGCTCATCAAGCCGCCATGCCTGACTCTGCCTCGAGCTTCCTTGGTGCGTGTTACATGCCAGTTGGGCGATGTACATATAAACCGAGGATCCGCAATGTGATAAAAAGTACTGAATCGACAGTGCAGTGCAAGTGGAATCTCAACAAGCAATGTGCATTCCGATACATACAAAATGGTGTTTTATAGCCCAGTGGAAGATTTAGATACAAGTCCTGACCTGACCGGGACTGACCCCTTTCACGTAGTACAAGATAGTGAAGCAGAATGCTAGAATACTAATGACTAGCCCAATCAATGTTTCAATGCAGACCAAACATACATCATGCTCATCACAAGGTGTGAAGGGGCCTGACGCTATACACAGGAAAGAAGCGCCAGGTCCAGACATACACAGACGAAGAGGACGGGATCAGACAAAGAATGGGAAGGGGGAGATGGGAAAGTCGTCAACACCAAGTCTCATTACAAGTCCCAAATAATCCCTCTTCAAAATGTCTGAAGTCCAATGTCGAGTCTGGATCCAAATGTCACCAAGCTCTCTCTCTCTCTCTCTCTCTCTCTCTCT
>BFEA01000142.1:1314585-1337455 GCA_003427395.1 Chara braunii
TCTCTCTCTCTCTCTCTCTCTCTCTCTCTCTCTCTCTCTCTCTCTCTCTCTCTCTCTCTTGTAGTCCGCTGATGGGGGTGAGAAGGAGATGGTGGACTGAGAAGAGGAAGAAGAAGAACTCTCTCTTTTATGTGCCAGGTACTAACCTGTGAAGATGGCGTTGTGTTGCAGGTACCTCGAAGACGAAGCTGGAGCAACGGCGCTGCAGGTAAGTATCCCTGGCCTCCGCCCAATCTCTCTCTCTCTAGTACTACTCTAGCTATGGCGCCCAGCGCTGAAGACTACAACTAACGCTACTAGCGCCCAGCGCTGAAGACTACTGCTAACGCTACAACTACTCCTGCAGCGCTCCTCCAGAGTGCTGCTGCCGAATCCTGAAGATTACTGACTGCCTCCTGCCTCCCCGTGAAGTGCATGGGAAGTCCCTATGTACTACCTCGGCCTGCATCCTGACTGCCTCCGACTGCCTGCAGTTGCAAGGCGGGCAGTCCAGGAGGCTGCTCTTGCCAATGCCAAACTGAGCCAGGGTCTGGCGCTGCAGCTGTCGTGGGAACAGGCCAAAAATAGGCTGTTCCTAAAACCCTAGTTTGGTGCCTGAGTTTAAGGGCAGGTCGGTCTGATGAAAGACCGAAAATGGCCCTTTGTCTCAGGCTAGAAAGGCTACTGCCATTTTTAGTCTGAAACAACACAGGGTCTGTAGGCCCCTGTTTTCCAGGCTTTCGAGCTGAACAGACACGGGGCCTGTAGGCCTTGGTTTTCAGGCTTTCAGCCTGAGGGACGCACGGCCTGGAAAATGGCCCTCGTGTGCAGGCGCAGCATGTAATAGTGCGGCACTACCCCAACTGGGGCCTTCCAGATGCAGCGCCTATCAAGGTGATAAAGATGGTGTCCACCATAGCCAGGTACGTACCTTGCCACTCTCCTCCTCAGTCCTCTTCTCCCTCCTCCTCCTACCGGTAGAGCTCCACCATAGCCCAAGTGGGAGCTCCCGGTCTTCTTCCTCTCAACAGCGCCCTAGTGCCCAGCGCTCCTCCAGCCAGCGCTCCAAGCAGTGTGTCGCCAAACTTGCACACCGAAGGACGCCGACAGGATTAATGAATATGCCCACAAAACCAAATATAAATGTACATAAATAAATGCTTAATTCAATAGGATTCTGCTTAATTAATGAATTAGATTTAAACATTTTTCAAAGCCAGGTAAATGAAGAATTAAGCTTAATATGTTGAAAAGTCGTTAATGAATTAGATTATGAGGCTGAGCTCTTGGCTCAGCCCGAAGATATAGCGGCCTGCTTGCCTCTTGGGCGATGACTTCCAAGCCACTCGGCCTCCCAAGCAACCGGTACCTCCTCCCTTTCGGAGGGAAACATCATTGCAGACTCTGATATTGCCCGTACAGGCCCTAGACTCAGACTGGTTGGACTGGTACCCGCCTAGACCTAGCCTATCGCCACTGGGCCTCTAAAAAGGCCAACTTTGTCTTCTTCTGCTCGGCCTCGAGTACCCGGCAGATCTACTTCTACTTGGTGTGGCACCGGCCTACCTGCTACTGTAGTGTTTTTCCGCTGCTCTAAGAGTCGTGGGCCTCTTGCTCCGCCACTTGAGTGTTTTCCCCTGCTGCAACCCTCAATGCCATGGCCACAAGTAAGTACCCGCCCTACGGGCCTCCCAAACATGCAAGTACCCTTGCAGGTCACACACACACTCAGGCCGACAAGCACCCAGACAGGCAAGCAGGTCACCAAGCACACACACACACACACAGACTTAGAAAACTCAGCAGAATGCACGAATCTAAGCAAGGCATCCATTCCATCGGCAGAACTCAGAAATCAGCAGTGTTCTCAGTCTTTGTTATGGCGTGTCATTACACTACCCCCCCCCTCAAAAGTAAGGTCCCTTTGAGCCAGTAACTCACTCAGAGTCCCTGCATAACGCATCATAGGCGTAGATGGCAAACAGTGATTGGGTATGTTCCGTAGGAGAAAGGAAAGCGGTAAATTTTGGTTGCTGTTCGGAGACCATCAGTCGTTCACACGCTTTCATGACTAGCGGGGCACTCTGCAGCAAGTCTTTCTTGGAAATCCAGTAAAAACCATCTAACGGGTGATACAGAAAATGGACCGTGTATTGTCTGTTCTTCCCCTTTCCACTTTGTTCGACAATCCTATCAATCGCGTGACGGCCATTGATTGCACGAGGGATCATCGATTCTTGATACAGAAAAGTTTCAGGTGATGGATATGGAAACAACTTCAATGCGTAAAAGACAAGGTACGTGCGCAAATGAGAAGGCACGTCGATCGTATAAGGACCAAAGGAATCATTCCCTACCTGGTTCAGCACCTTCCACGAAACGTAATACTGAGGAAAAAGCTTTCGTGATACACCTTCTTCTTCGGAAAACTCAGACATTTTGACCCAGACGTAGCTTCCCACTGTGAAAGGTGCAGGTTGGCGCTTCTTGTTAGCATGTTTAATCGTGGCACTGCATCGCCTTTCCATAGCTGCAACAACAACTTTGAGCAAGCGATCAAACTTAGCGTTGTAGCCAGGCTGGCCAGGTGTTAGGCCAGGTGTCACGTCAGGAAACAGAGAGGATGACCGATTAGGTGTCATCCCAGTAGAGGAGTGTATGGAGTTGTTGTACAACCCCTGCACAATCGGCAATTCGTCATCCCAAGAGTTTTGTTCAGGCCCAGTTAGATATCTGAGAAGTTGGATCACAGTTTGGTTGATCTCCTCGGCCAATCCATTGGCTTCGGGATGTTGACCAGACGTTATCTGAGTTTGATGCCATAGATCTAGGAGGTGAAGTCCTTTCAATCTGCACTTATGAACCTAGTGTCCCGTACACTCACAAGAGTTTTTGGGGTACCATACTGCAGAATGTACCTCTTATTAAACTCCTCGATCACAAGATCAGTTGGAGCGTGAGGTGGTCATGGAATCAAATTCAGAAATTTTTAAAAGCGGTCAACGATCACCATTACGTGCGAGTATCCGTTCCTGCTCTTCTTTCCCATGTCCATGAAGTCAATGGAGACAGACTCACCGGGGCCGTCAGGGATAGGAAGAGGATGCAGCAGGCCATAGGGATTTTGCCAAGATAGTTTGATGCATTGACACACTTGACACTCAACCACAAACTTTCGAGCCATTCCTTTCATCCCTGGCCATACAAACTTTTGCAATAGGCTTCCATAGGTTTAAACTGTCCACTCCGGCCATGAGTCAAGTCCAAGAAGTGAGTACGGATAGGCTTATGGTTGAGTACACACAATCGGTCGTACTTTCCGTAACGTCGAAAGAGCAAATCTTTACACTCGTGGAAATCACGTTGACTGCTAGGGTCAGCTTGGATCTTCTCAAGGATGGGACTGAGTTTCGGATCCTTGGCAGTATGCTCAACTAGTTCCTCCTTCAATTTCTTATGGAGATCGTAGGAGCCCAAAAGGCAAGTCATGTACTCAGGGTGGCGAGACAAAGCATCCGCAACGCAATTTTAACAACCTTTCTTATGTTTGAGTTCAAAATCATACACAACCATCTCATGCAGCCAGCGGGTCAATGTAGTTGATGGATTAATCTGTGTCTTGATCCATTTCAAAGTCTCGTGGCCTGATAACACTTTGAAATGACGACCCAAAAGGTAATGTTTCTAATGATCTAGTGTCTTTCTCAAGGCATAGAGTTCTCTCATGTAGGTGGAGGTAGCTACCTTGTGATTGGCATGTGTTTGCTGTAATACTCAAGCGGAGTAAGTCGTCACCATCAGCTTGTTGCAGCACTGCGTCGATCCCGTACAAGCTCGTATCTGTAGTTACTACGAATGTAAGTTTGAGATCTGCAATGCGGAGCACTGGATGACTCACCAAGGCCTCCTTCAATGCTTGGAAGGTGGTCGTGCATTCCCCATCCCACGTGTAAGATACGTTCTTGCTTGTCAATTTGGACAACAGTCGGGCGATGATAGAAAATTTGGGCATAAACTTACGGTAGTATGATGCGAGACAAAGAAAAGAATGCAACTCTCGAACATTTGCTGGTTGAGGCCATTTGCGGATGACCTCAACTTTAGTTGCCTCGGGCTCGAGGCCTGCAACTGACAGCCGATGTCCAAGGTAGATGACATTGTCCCTCCCAAACTCAGATTTCTCTAAGTTGAGATGGAGTTGCGCATCCTTGAGGATTTGCAACACTTCCTCAAAAAAAGGGGTCTCATGTGCTCCCCCATTGATTTGCTGAAGATTAGTATGTCATTCAAATAAACAACAACAAATCGATTGATCTGACTGCGGAACACCTTGTCCATGAGACTTTGGAAGGTGGCGGGTGCATTCGTGAGATTGAAGGGCACGATGGTAAATTCGTACAGACTATCGCGAGTTTTAACCGCAGTTTTATATTGGTATGCATGGTCGACTTCAATCTGGTGGTATCCAGACTTGAGGTCGATCTTGTTGAAGACCTTGAATCCATCTGCAACATGAAGCATATCATCAATGTGTGACAAATGGTATGCATTCTTTCTTGTTACTCTATTCAGTCCGCGGTAATCAATACACATCCATAGTTTGCCTACTTTCTTAGGAACAAACAAAATGGGGCACCGAATTCGGATTCGTTCGGCTTGATCCATCCTTTTTCAACCATGTCATCGATCTGTCTTTGCAACTCCTCCAATTCGGTCGAGCCCATCCGATAGACACAACCGTCTGGAGGAGTGCTGCCTTCTATCAACTCGATCTTGTGCTGGACCGGATGCACGAAAACTCGACGCCAAAACTTCATGGAAATGGTTGAGAAGTCTGAGGATCTCTTATGAGATCTCTAGAGGTTGAGAATCAAAATCTGGTGCAAGCATATGGGACTCCATAGGTGCAGCCAAAGCAATAGGATTTGAAGTAGATCCGTTTGGACTAGAAGTAGATACAATAGAGGTAAAAGTTGTTGCATTGGAAGTGGAAACAACATGCAAAGCAAAACCATTATGTACAACAAAAATAGAAGGCACATGAGCAGGCCTAATAAAGGCTATATACATTTGCTCATCACCTTTGCGCCTACGCCACTTCTTGCATAATTTGATTGCGTTGAGAAAAGTCACTTGGGACTCGCGGGGTTCGTCCAAAAGAACTGGATGCTCGATCCCCATGGCATCTTTGACCATGAATTGTGAGTCGTTCCACGTGGTTCTTTCGCATTGGGCCTGCAACCATCCCAAACCAATAACCACGTCGAAGTGGCACTTATCAAGGACATAAAAGTTCAGCTCGTGTGTGATTGTGTGGTCTACATCAAAAGTAGTGCGCATACCTTTAACTGCATGCGTAGATATGACAACCTCTTGGTTGCCCACTAGGGTCCAACAGGGATTCTGGAAACCGCCACTTGCTTCATTCCCCAGCGTGCCTTACGAATGCCAGCGGTTGCGCCACAATCAACCAGTGCACGGATGTATCGACCATTAATGCGGAGTTTGAAGAGGATCAACTTCGTTTTCCCCTGCTCGCTCTTGCTTCATGTGAGCCCAGCGCAACAAGCGAGCATGAAAGTCAATCTCTTCCGACTCCACCCAAGGCTCCGTGTAGAGGATATGCAATTTCTCAGCCTTGGAATCAGCATCAAATGACTCTCAAGGGAGGATTTTTGAGTGGGATCAGAGTCCGGTGAAGGACCTGCACTTACTTGTTCAGCCTCTCCTTCTATAGAGTGTGCTGATAATATCTCTACCCCCTCTGCTACTTTCCTTGTTGCAATCTGAAACAATGTTGGACCGAGTGTCCCGATTTGGTGCAATGCAAGCAAACCCCTTTCTTCATCCCGTGTTTCCACTCACTTTCACTAATCCGGAGATCTACCCATGGTTTTGTGGCAGGATCCTTCCGTTGGGTGGAATCTTTGCTCCTTTGGGGAGGTGAATGGTGTTACTGTTGTTCTTCACTGAGTTTGCAATGAACCTCCTAGTTCAGCACCAATGAGTGCACATATTCACACCACATGCATGTATGAGTTCACACGAAATTCACACTGGAGGCCAGAGAGATGAAGACCACGTAGCGCAACTTATCTTTTCCAGAAAGTATTACAAGAGCAATAAGAGTTCAAGTCACCAGCGCTCATCAGCGCATGCTAATAGGTAACCAATAATCAGCATAAACTCTCAGATAAGTATCTCTTCCCCTCTGCTCTTCCCTCTTATGTTTCTCTCCACCTTGCTGGTCTTCTCCCTAGCTATGACCTCGTTGTGTCTTCTCTCCCTACATGCATTCACACTCACTATCTACTACTTCATGGATTTACTCTGAATACACCCACTGTCAACCCTACTAAACCCTCTAGAGTCTACTACTAACAACTAGCACTAACACTTCTGCACTGGCGCAGCTATGGCTGCCTTCTCCCTGCCAGTGCTATCTTCCTCTCTCTCCCTCACTTAGCGCAACACTCTGGCCTCAGCGCTCTTCTCCTCACTTCCGCGCACAAGTGCACCAGCACTTCCACACTTCTTGCGAATGAGCAATATGACTGAATGTGAGGCTTGCCAGTCCTTTTGTAGTCTTGGTTTGCACTTCAACTCGTGCCAGCCTCTGTTTCTTGGGTCCTGACTGGTTCCGATACCACATCCCCACGGCCTGTCTGCTTCTGAATGTCAAGGCCTGGAACCTTCCCGAATTTCCATTGGACTGCTGCTGCTTGGGCCTTTGAGTCATGACTTTTCACTTGTGAACATGACTTTTGACTGTGGACAGTGGCTCCTGCTAGTGGGTCATGACTTTTGCCTGTGATACTACCTTTTACTCGTGGGATGTGACTCTTCAATATGACTTTTCACGAAGAAACGTGACTCTTGCCTTTGAGACATGACCTTTGCTTGGTGAATTTGTCTTTTCACTCGTGGCATGTGACTCTTCTGAATGGCTTTTTATTATGAGACGTGACTCTTGTCCCTGAGACGTGACTGTTTGTGAGTGCCTGTTGGACCAGACTGCTGAGGTACCCGATTGTGACTTTTGTGAGTTTGACGAACTCGTCCTTTTCTTGACCTGGGCATCTGACCCTGAGATCCGAATTTGGGGTCTGAATCGTGGAAGGCCTTTCACTCTCGCATACCTAATTTCAAGGTCCTCTGAGAAAATTTCCAATTCTTACCTATCTACTATGTTAACTCCTCTCTTAACTCTTTCATAGTATGATACAATATGCGGTGTTGTTTCTATTAGTTCATCTATTGTGAACCAACAATCTTCTGTAGGTTTTTGATAGGAAAATCTAACCTTATATCGTCGATGTGGTCGACCCCTGCGTCCAGATCTGTAAACATCTTCCCCAACAATTCTATCCACATCATACTTACCATCCATATCAGGGGGAATCATAGATCTGCGTGATGGAAACATGTCATTACTAACGCAAGGCAATAACTTTGAAGCGTGGAACACCGGATATGTGTGCAAATGTGGAGGAATCTCAACAACATAGGAAGGACCATCAACATCACCAATCACATCAAGAATCTGCCAGGGTCCTCGATAAGCAGGTAACAATCACCCAGACTAGATCACCTACAACAAATTGCGAAGGTCTGCGATGCTTATTAGCCTATTCTATCATCTGATGTTGTGCCTTACTAATGTTCTCCTTAACTTTTTCCAGGTCTTTCTGATATTGGACAGCGAATTCCCTGGTTCCTGGTGGAAATCTTTGTACTTGATCAGGGTTTAGACAGCCAATGGGTCTACAAGGGCGCCACCCTAGATGCAGTTCAGTAGGCGTTCTTGATGTAGCTAGATGCACAGAGTTGTTATAGGCACTTGCAACTTTTGGCAGATGTTCATCCCAGTCAATCTAATCTGGCGAATGTACATGCGCAACACTTGCTGCAGTAGCTTATTCATCTGCTGAGTTTGTCCATTTGTCTCAGGGTGTCTACCTAAAGACATAGTCAGTTTGGACCCGTATACCTTCATTAGTTGCTGCCACTGCTCTCCTGTCAACCGCGAATCCCTGTCACTTACAATAATCAAGGGATGACCAAAACCCTTCCCCCAATGGTTAAAGAACTCCCTAATCACCAATTCAGTTCTTGCTTCTCCAGGAAGTCGAACAAACACAACAAACTTGCTAAATTGAACTACTATAACCATAACCTAACTTTTTTCGTTTCTGCTCTTTATTTTACTGTCCATAAAGTCTATAGACACGGAGTCCCTGGGTCCCGACGGAATAGGTAGCGATCTGAGTAATCCAAGGGGAGGTTGTGTGAAACTTTTGTTCCTTTGACAAACCTAACGGCCGTGCACATAGGAAATACAATCATGTTTCATTCCTGGCCATGTGTAGGAGTATAGGAGGTTATCATAAGTCTTACTCCATCCGAAGTGCCCCTCAGTATCGTGGTTTTCCCCAAGTATTATGCTACGAATTTCCTCGCAGCTCATCCAGTTCTTTTGGAGACATCCTGTAGATAGGGCCCTTGGGAATCCAGCTACCGGGTTCTAGCTCAATCCAGTGCTTGGTTTCTCTCTCAACCACTCCACTTGGGGCCTCTCCAACATCAACGAACTCAACAAGCAACCTGTGCACATTGGGGGGTATCGACTCTTCCTCTTTCTTTTCTTCACTCACTAGGCGCACATATGCAACAAACACTTGGTCAGCGAGGTCATTCTTGACCAGATGTCGGGCGAACGCAGGGGCACTCATGCAACAAAGGGGTAGGCTATTCTCTACACCAGATGCATGGTAAAGTCGAATTTTCTTTTTCCCACCTGTAGGACTAGGCAAACAACACTCATGCTCACCCAGTTTCACATCTGCATTGGCGGCCTCACCCCAGTCAGTTCCTAGAATCATGTCAAAAGGTAGATTGTTCTCCACTAAGAGTGTCAGGGAGTGCAGAACACGTTCCACCTTTCCCTCTGCCTCCAACCAGAAGTATGCCCTAACCCCTTCAACATAGCTATCAACCACCATTTCTCTATTATCCGCTAGCTTGCTTACGAGGATGATCTAACTTTTGAACTTTCAGCCCTAGGCGCATCTTCTGCAGCCCTTTTTTGCTAATATAACTGCGCTTTGACCCACTATCTATTAACGCACCCACTCTTACTTTACTTTACTTCTACGTCTGCAATAAGTAACTGCCCTTTCTTTTTCTTCATTTCGGCCCAAGCGCGGCGACGAGTGATCAGTTCATCACCTATGCTTGCGAGAGAACCACCTAGTGAAGTCCTAGCACAAGCAACTTTTGGGCAGCTAACTAGGTGGGGGCCAACTACTGTCTCAGTCTCTGCCATTGGGACCTCTGGATGGGAGGTTGACAGTCTGCTTGCATCCATAGTCCCTGTAGAGGCAACTACAACCTCTACTGGTCGTTCCCTTTTGGGTACCTATAATCAGGACAGAAGGGAACAATGTGGTCGGGGTCACCACATTTGAAGCATTGACCGGCCTTACAACGCTCTTCCCGAACGTTTTTGCCTATACCCATTTCTAACCAAGGTTTGCCTTCAGCTATCCCTGGGTGTCTCGGGTATGGCCGTCTACCTCTACCTCTTCCCTTTGTGGAGTCAGGACCTCTACCACCTTGCGAGGGACCATTACCCCTACCTCCCACATAGTAGCTACCTTCGCCACTACCCCTCTGCGCGGCGGGTCCTCTTCCTCCACCACGACCGCGGCCTCCTCTTCCTCTACCACGACCTCTTCCTCCTTGTCGCCCTCCCCTGCGGGCTGCAACAGCCGCATAGTCCCCTCCCTGGGCTAAGTGACTATTGCTTCCTTCCTCTAACCCATAGTCTATCTGGTCATAGGTGAGTGACTCTACCCCTCCTTCTTCGAAGGTGACCTGTAAGTTGTCTTTGCCTGCTATATTTCCCGAGATTGTTCGGTCTTTCCACTTCTTTCCAGCCTGCAGGTCTTTCCAATAGTGGCAATATTGCGCCTCTTGCAGAAAGCCAGCATGATCTACAACGGTCTTACTAAGCTTTTCATATGTCATTCCTTCCTCCTTAGTACGAGGATAGAGTTGTGTTTTTAGAGGATCAGGGAGCGCTCTAGCGAAGTTATTCAGGATCTGGGCCAGTGTCAGTCCGTGATCTAGGCATTGCAATAATTCATCCATCGTGGCCTTGAGGGCTGATGCACTCTTCCATTTACGGTCACTAATGTTAAGAATCAAAGACTCAGTCTTACGAGCCAGGTTCTTATCTTCGAACCTTTCTCTGAGGGCTTTGAAAAAGTCTTCAATCTGCATTTGTTGAGAAAACTCAACCATGGTTGTGCAGCCACCCTCTTTCATTAAAGAGATGGCGAAACTCATTGCGTCCCCTGCCATACACGGACTTGCCATTAATACCCGGCCCCAGTACGGAATCTTTTGGGCGTACAGGTATGTTCCCATAGCCGCTTCCCAGTGGAAGATGCTTTCTTCCTTTTTCCCTGTGTAAGTCCAAGGCAACTTCACCTTCATCTTTTGCCTGGATGACTCCTCTTCCCCGGCTTTCTCCTTCTTGACACCCTTTCCTTTCCTGTCCCCACCATCTCCATCATCTCCTCCATCTCCTCCCCCGCCTCCGATCTTCAACTTTCTTACTACGGCAGGGTCGATTATCTTCTTGGCGAGGACGTCATCTAACTTTAGATAACCAAAACTCCGATCATCTACCTGGTGAGAGGCTGTGCGCAGAAAGTTGTTCCCGGTTCCCTCAAATTCTCCCTGATGGAACTCCAATTTACTAACAGACCGATGAAGGGCAGCGAGTTGTTCGTTACTGTGAAGGAGGGTGTCGGTCAAAAGAGCTAACCGTTCGTCTGTGGCAACTTGCTTTTCCTTCTGTTCTTTCAACAGTGCCTGCAACCTCTCCCCCTCCTCCTTCATTTTTTTTTTATCATTATACTCCTACCTTTTTGCAGCCACCAATTTGTTGTTAAGTTCGACTCTTTTCTCTTCTATCAATAAATCTCTCTCCTCCTGATCCGTTGCCGCTGACATTTTGAGCACAAAAGCATTTTTCTCCTCCTCGGTCTCTTCCGGCATCTCCGTCTGATACCCGAATTGTCCCATCCAATCCATCGCCTCCAACTACAACAACCTAATCTCCCCAGAATGGTTGCTTTCACCCTTTTCTTCCTGTGGCTGGGTCCTCCTCCTTTCCAGCCTGTCTCCCACATCTTCTTCTTTTTCCTCTTCTTTTTCTTCTTTCAACTCTTCCATCATCTTTTTCTCTTTCTCTTTCATCTCCTTCTCCATCTTCTCTTTCTCTTCTAACAACTTTTTCTTCACTTCCTCCTCCTTTCTTTTCCTCTCTTCCTTTTTTTTTGTCTTCTCAACCAGGCGGCGGTCTATCTCTGCCTGCTTCTCAGCTGTACTTCCCTGTGTTGACTTCCCAGACCTTAACACCGCATGTGAACAAAATGTCCGTTGGAAGCCAAGAGGGTAGATGAAATGAAGAAGGGGGCCCAGAGCACAAACAGGGCCAGAAGTGAGAACATGGGTAGTCATCCATGGTGATTAGAAGCACAGGTAAACGGCCTCCACCCCCTCACCACTTAGATCTAATCCCCAACTACAAATTACTAGTTACTAACTCACGAGTGGGTTTGACTATTGCTGATTGTTGAATACCTCCCCAAAACTATATACGTATATACCCTTTTTTTCTTTTTTTTTGAGTGCACGGACTGGTTCTGGACTCGAAACAGATCGACGACTTAGACCAACCCAGCAGCAGCGACACCAAGATTGGGAAGGTCCCAATCACCGAGACAAGTCAGCATGCAATACAGGTTTTAATGGGGGGATGCACTTCACTCCAATGAACGTTCCGTTGATGAAGCTCCTCGACTGCTCCAACGCTCCAACGCAGCAACAACAGGTACGTAATCGAGCCACTCCTTCGGCCTTCTTCTTCCCCCCTTCGTCAGTCTTCTCCCCACTCAACTCACTCTCCAGCTCCCTCCTCGCCGGTCTTAATCGTTGCCATCGACGTCCAATGGATGTAATGAGCAACTGCTCCGATACCAGATTGCAATGAACCTCCTAGTTCAACACCAATGAGTGCACATATTCACACAACATGCATGTATGAGTTCACACGAAATTCACATTGGAGACCAGAGAGATGAAGACCACGTAGCGCAGCTTATCTTTTCCAGAAAGTATTACAAGAGCAATAAGAAATCAAGTCACCAGCACTCATCAGCGAGTGCCAATAGGTAACCAATAATCAGCATAAACTCTCAGGTAAGTATCTCTTCCCCTCTGCCCTTCCCTCTTATGTTTCTCTCCACCTTGCTGGTCTTCTCCCTAGCTATGACCTCGCTGTGTCTTCTCTCCCTACATGCATTCACATTCACTATCTACTACTTCATGGATCTACTCTGAATACACCCACTGTCAACCCTACTAACCCCTCTGGAGTCTACTACTAACAACTAGCACTAACATTTCTGCACTGGCGCAACTATGGCTGCCTTCTCCCTGTCAGCGCTATCTTCCTTTCTCTCCCTCACTTAGCACAGCACTCTGGCCTCAACGCTCTGCTCCTCACTTCAGCGCACAAGTGCACCAGCACTTCCACACTTCTTGCGAATGAGCAATCTAACTGAATGTGAGGTTGGCCAGTCCTTTTGTAGTCTTGGTTTGCACTTCAATTCGTGCCAGCCTCTGTTTCTTGGGTCCTAACTGGTTCCGGTACCACATCCCCACGGCCTGTCTGCTTCTGAATGCCAAGGCCTGGAACCTTCCCGAATTTCCATTGGACTGCTGCTGCTTGGTGTCGGTGTGAATACCCTTACAAGTCTATCTGCCCTGGTTTTTGCAAGTGACAAAAAAATAAGTTTGGTCTAAGGTTTAAGAGTACTGCGCAAGGCGAGGCTAGGCCTGCGATTTATGATTGACTGGGCATTGACTAGTTTAAAGAGTGTGTGGGCGCGCAGATTTGAGGCACGCGTGATCTTTTCGATTGTTGATGATTGAAGAGCCAGCGTGATCGCCGGCCAGATTTTTATTTCTGATTAAGTTAGGATTAAAAGGGTTTTGTCTCCTCATTAGTGCGTTTGCCTATGACTTGTGTGTACGTACGGAGGCCGGCATCGACAACACCGTGATTTTGAAGACGTTTCGGTAGATCTGAGCGTCGTGCAGTATTTGCTTATTTAGGTGTTAGTTAAAACTAGACCCAACTTTGGGCCTAGTACTATTGGTTACAGCGTTGGACTTTCATCAGAGAGATTTAGGGATTGAGATCGAGCGGAGACGACGTGGGGATATCAGAGTAGCGCGAAGGGACCGAGGGGTTGAGGGCCCAGGGAGGATATTCCCCATGTTCTTGCTGTCCGCGGAAGAGTTTGGCAGGGGCCGAGGTTGGCGTGCGGCTCCGCCTTTTGAATTTTAATGATTATTATCTTATCTATTAGTATTATTTTTTATTTATCAAGCGAGCTCCGGCACTGGCTTTAGGAGTCGTGCGGACTTGCATGTGTTCGGGATTGTTGGCATAGTTCCCCTGCCCTGCCTGTCTTTGAAAATGCGGACCAAGGAGTGCGGTGAGCATACGGACCGGGGGGGGGGGGGGGTGTTTGACCCACGAGGCTGAAAGAGGTCAAAATAATAGGAGTCCTTGGTAAGAGAGTTGGCCGCCAACCACTAGCTACCTTGACAGGCCTGTGTGTGAGCAGCCAGGATGTTGTGAGAAGGGCGCAGCTGCTGCAGCCTATGATGGAACCCTTCCCCGCCCCGGTTTCCGAAGTTCTCGTTTGGACTCAAAATTTGCACCAAGACCCGCCTCGCCTGAGCGCACTCAGCAGGCCCGACACTCTTCCACTCATCGAGACATCAGAGTCGCCACTGCGGTTGACAGTGGAGCGCATATCTCAGTTGGACGGTCTTCTTCAACAGGTAAGTTGTTGCCTACTGTTTGCTGGATTTCGGCTTCGACGACTACCGGCCTGCTGTATGTGTCGGGTGGCTCCGTTGTGATGTTTGGGATAGCGCACAGCAGAGGCACTGAATAAGGGCGAACTTGGGCTGGGATTGAGGTTGGATGCATTCGGGGAAGAGAGTCGTGGAGCAGAGCGAGAGATGTGCTATGGCGGAGATGAAAGGCGTATATCCCGCTCGTTTCTTGGCGAAAATGAGCGGGGGAAGATGGTAGACTGGGGTTTAAGGCCGGGGCGACCACGAATCCATGGTTAGATTAGGCAGGAAGTCAATAGGAGAGGAGGTACAGAGAGAAAGTGGTGCGCCGGGGCTATGGAGAGGTACAGAGAGAAAGTGGTGCGCCGGGGCTATGGAGGAAGGAGGAAAGAAGAAGAGGAGAATGGGCAAATCTCACGTGTTGTTGGGCGGATTCGAGTAGGGAGAGAAGTTAGTTGGAGGTTTTTGGGGTCGGCGAGCGTGAATTTGCGTTTAGTTTCAGGAAAGAGTGAGTAGATAAGGGGGTAGAAGAGAAGTGGAGTGCGTGGAGATGGTGGATGGGAAGAGAAGATGGGGAATGAAAACGGGAGTAACTCGGTCATTTTGTGTCCGTTCTTTGTGAGCTAAAGTGCTAAACGGGGATTTTTGGCCTCGCGAATCAAAATGTGTAGTTGGCTTTAGTAGGGAGTTAGTAAGGGGAGAGTTAGGAACGAAACGATGTGTGTGAAAGTATCAGAGATAGTGGGTATGGCATGAGTAGCATGAAGTAAAGTTCTCACTCGTTTCGCAATGAAACTGGGCGAGTGATGGATTGAATCTGGGGTTTGGAAGGGCGACAAACCTAATAGCAGTGGCGGGCTTTACGTTTGGGCAGTAAAATCGGGAAGGCAAACGATAAGGGGTGCGGGAGTGATGGCTTGGCTTGATATGTAAGGAGTAGTGAACGTATCTGGCCATATTTTAGTGGAAAAATTCATTCTGATTTTTTTTTTTTTTTTTTTTTAATGGAGGGATCAGGCATGCTTTTACTCGAAGTCGGCAGGGGCAGCGAGACGAGAGGTGATCTGCAAGGTTGGAGACTTACCTGCTGGCCAGTAGGTTGCTCATCCTACTGATAAAGAAAGCCGCCCTCTAGCGCTCTACGCGCGGGGCTAGACAGCGGTATGAGCCTCCTTGTTCTAGCAAAGCATTCATCCTCGACCCACGTGTCCGGCGAGTGGTGGGATTGCAGCCCATCACTGAGATCGTAATCTTCGAAGTGTTTGGCTTCAAGAGAGGCGGGTGCAGCAGCTAAGGTTCACACAGGGCAGAGAGAGAGAGGGGAGGGGTACGACGTGCAGGCATGTCACTACCGTTCTCTGTCCCACTCACTCCGGGTTGTTGCGTAATTACTATTGGCACTTGTGATGACCAGCCAAGCACGGGTTGAAGCAAACAGCTGATTTCCGAAGATTTTGCCGGGGTTCAATACGTTGCGGAGCTTAAGTTTGTGTGTGTCCGCACGTACTGGTCTGTATGCCTAGTATGACGAACCAGACCGTGAGTTGTTACGGTTTCACACCCGTTGTTGCAGATTGGCTCTATTTAAGAAGAGTACTCAGCAAAGCGGTGGACTGTTGAAGCAGAGGAGGCTGTAGCAGGTTTGCTGCGTGGAGCAAGCTAGATTGTTGGTAGGTGCGCAGTCCATCCTATGGTACTGAGCAGCTGGTGAAGAGTGGCGAGTTGGCGAACCTCCCCGAGACCCTATGCTTCGGGACATGAGCGTTGCAGTAGAGTCTGAGTCTGTTGAGTAAGGAGGTCTTCCTTGTATCTTGAGAGTCTGAAACCCCTCATTCTGACCTTCTTACGTCTAGTCTGTGGTTACGAGAGGAAGGCGGCGGGCGGGATTGCAACCCGTAGGACCGCAGCAAGACTCTGTGGGGAGTCTGCCCACCGATTGCGGGAGCTCTTTCGGAACCTAGGCGAGGTTCTGGAGGCAGGGAACTATCAGGTATATCTCCTTCTGTTTGTATGATCCCACTATACCCCTGTTTGACTATCTCCCTCTAGTTTGACTGATGTATGCATGTTTTCCCCTATGATTTTTGCTTTATTTTCAGGATCTAATCGGACTAAATGGAAGGAATGCATGTGAAAAGCTCAAGTTTCCTCTTTATTTTGACCGAAAGCAGACTAAGGGATGAATTAAGGGAAGGTGGGGAGGAAGGCAGTTTGCATGCATTTGACTGGGTCAATCAAGGACTGGGCATTGTTTCTAAGTTGAATGACCCAGGGCTATGTTTATTTGGTTGTTTTCTTAAGGGCCAGACATTGTTCATAAGTTGAATGGCCTGGTTGCTGTGTTTGTTTTTGAGGGTTTGTCTGACTGATCTTTGGGACTAAGCATTATTTCTAAGTGAATGGCTTGGTCTGCCTATTTCTTCTGGGTTTTTTACTGAAGTTCGGCTAAGGGATCCAACTTCATGCTTTGAATGGTCTTGGGGATAGGTTGAATATTGTTTCTAAGTTGAATGGTTCAGCCTCTTGTTTTATTTCTGAGGGAGGATTTCTGGTCTAAGGCTAAGCATTGTTTCTAAACTGAATGGTTTAGCCTGAAGCCACGCACATAAGTGTAAACTGAGTATAACAAAAAATAACTTATTTATATTTGCATGTGAACTGGCAATTGGACATTGTTTATAAGCTGAATGGTCCAACGCTAAGCCATATCACTAAGAAAAAAAGGAAAGCCACATAATACAATTGGAAGTAATCTGGGCAAGCTGACCATTGTTTCGAAGTTGAATGGCTCAGTTCCCTGCCCATATTTTCATTTCTTTTGAGAACAAAGTCAAAAACTATTAAAATTTGGATATTAAACAGTTCAGGGCGACTAGGCATTGTTTCTAAGCTGAATGATCTAGTCATGTGCCCAAAGAAGAAAAAAGTAGTTGTGCAACATGTTCGTGTATATCCTAAGGCATGTTAGACATTGTTTCTAAGCTGAATGGTCTAGCACCATGCCATATATAAGTTGGGTATAAGGGATAAATCATCTGAGGGTTTCACGAACTAATCTATGAGAATTTGACTTGAGAAATGGTGAGAGTACTTACCAATGTGGTTTGGCCTTGCATGTGACTGAGTGAGATCACAACCTAGTCTGAGTTTCAATCTGATAGGTAGTTGTTTTAGTTGCTCGGCATGTGCTAGAGCTATAGGAGTTAGTTTCAATTCCTGCATTTTCTGAGCTAAGTTTATTTTACTTAGGTCAATTTCTGCATTTTTTGGGATCTTTTGTTATACTTGGTCTTGTATAAATCTTCGGAAACTCTTTTCTCTACGGGAAGCGCTGCCGAATTTTTACAACACCAAGGAGTTGATCAAATTTTGACTTTTCAAAGTTCAGTTTGTCCAACTTCTATATATAGCTTAGTAAAAATCTGAAAAATCTCATTTTCTAAAGGGGGCGCTGCCCAAATTTTTGCTAATTCATAGAGTTAGACAAATTGGATTTGGGGAAGTCAAAAGTTATTTCTGGATTTTTAAACTTAGCTTTGTATAAATTTTGGAAAGCTACTTTCTCTACGGGAAGTGTTGCCGAAATTTTTACAAATCTAAGAAGTTCGTTGAATTTTGTCTTGGCTGAACTCAAGATTACTTTGAGTTCTTATCTGACTTAATATAAATCTGGGAATCTAAAGAAGATGATGCCCAAATTTGTATTAATTCAAGGAGTTATACAAAATTTGACTTTTCAGAGTCATTTTTCCTACGGGAATAGATCCTTGAATTAAGAATGGGAGAGACTCTGCCTTGAATTAATAAAAATGACTCTGAAAAGTCAAGGAATTATTTTGACTACAAAATTTGACTTTTCAGAGTCATTTTGACTTTTCAGAGTCATTTTTATTAATAAAAAATGGGAGAGACTCTGCCAAAAGGTTTTCCCTTCTTCTTTGGACACTGACTTAGGGGTAGGCTTAGACTTAGTTGGCAGACAACTTTGAAGTAAGAATGTGTTATGGAGATTCATTCCCCATACACTGATGATTTAGCTTGGGTGTTGACATGTTTCATGATACAGATCCCTTTGATCGTTCTGACTCAAGATTTGGACTATTTCAGCTTGATCCAACAAAGATCATCTTCTCTTATCATTGATGAAAGTCTTTAGCTCTGGTGATTTTATTGTTTTATTAAGGTTTTCACTCGAATTTTTATTGAATGGCCATTTAACAAGGGTACTGAGTATTTATTTTTGGAAGGTTGGACAAAGGCCAAGGCTTGCATGACTAAAGCAAGGGGTACGAGTATAGAGAAGGGATGAAGTTGACTCTGTGTAGTGTGTGGACTTTTGGTTGATTCTTTGATGTGATTGCATGTATGTTTTGGGGCTCGGACCTTGGAATTGACTGTCTGCGATCACATACATATATATGGCTGAGAAGAGTCCCATTGTGATTGTGAGAAGTGATCGTCGCATATTTATTCCCCTTTATATATATGAGTTTATACCTATGTTCGTGTGTTCGCATGATCTAAAGAGCCCACGCTTAAGGGTTTAATTGGGGTTGAGCTTGAGAGAGAAAAGGAGACTCATTTCCTTTACCGTTTTGCTTCTTAAAATTTTTTAGTAGGACGTTGGTCCTGGGCCTGGATTCGAGGTCCTCGTCCAGGACATCCCAGGTTCTAGACTTCGTGCGGAAGGGATCACCCCTCGCGCAGAGCCTATTTTCCCTGCCCACCGGGACACTCAGCCTAAGGGTCGAAGGTGCCGCAGGGGCCGAACGGCTGTTCCTTCAGCCGTGCAATATCATGAAGGGCTCGACCCTCACGATACTTCGAGATTGACACTTGAGTGTCATAAGCGGTACTCGGATCCACAAGGGACCACTTGATTATGGACACTACATAGTACGCCATCATTGCGACTGCTTGCGTATTCATGCATTGCTAGTCTATATGGGAGGACTCTGCGTCCACGCGGTTTTATACTCAGTTTGGCGAGTGTCGCTTATCCGATTTCTGCGTCGAAAGGTTATGGGGTGGCTACCAAAGGGACTAGGATTGTTGTTGTATTGTTTGTTTTGTGTCGTTCCGTCTGTGTGAGTGTTGTGGTGTAACGCGTGGTATGTGGGATGCGTCTTAGTCGACCGACGACGAGTCGCGCTTGGGATTCAGCCCCCCAATGCGTCGGTTTGCGTGCGGGTTCGATAGAGGCATCAGACCGCGCGTACCCCCTATGCTACAATGGACGAGAAACGCCCTCGGTCGGTCCACCTCTGCGATTGCAACTGATTAAATTTCGTACTGTGGACTGGTAGCTCGACAGGGATACGCCCACCGAAGGGAGGTGACAACTCCCGCAGGTGGAGGTAAAGTTATACCTCGCGTTGGCCCTATCCTTCCCTAGGGGCTTGCGAGATGTATGGCTGGCGCACTCGGCCGGAGCGGCTTGCAGAAGCTCCATGTGTATCGCGACGAGGTAGACCAACTCCTGCGTAACGCGGCCGGGAGGGTCCCGCCCTATGCGGGACCGATGCGCTCGACATTCGACCTTTGAGTCGTGACTTTTCACTTGTGAACATGACTTTTGACTGTGGACAATGGCTCCTGCCTGTGCGTCACGACTTTTGCCTGTGATAATACCTTTTACTCGTGGGATGTGACTCTTCAATATGACTTTTCACTAAGAAACGTGACTCTTGCCTTTGAGACATGACCTTTGCTTGGTGAATCTGCCTTTTCACTCGTGGGATGTAACTCTTCTGAATGGCTTTTTATTATGAGATGTGACTCTTATCCCTGAGACGTGACTGTTTGCTGAGTGTCTGTTGGGCCAGACTGCTGAGATACCCGATTGTGATTTTTTTGAGTTTAACGAACTCGGCCTTTTCTTGACCTAGGCATCTGACCCTGAGATCCGAATTTGGGGTCTGAATCGTGGAAGGCCTTTCAAGTTCCTCGGACCCTTACTCTTAAAGGCAGTCTTTTTAAAGGCATTCATTGATTCATCATCATCTGCAGTTTCAGACTCGGTAGGTCGAAGAACACGCCAGATCAACATTTTGCTCTTGATCGTAATCAAGAGTAGAACCATCTGCACCAGCCTGATCATCAGACTCCAGCAGGTCGTGTGATGCAAAACGGATGTTGCCTCCATGTCGTGTGCGACCAAAGGTCTTCTTGACGCTATCTGCTGCGTGGAAGAGGTCTTGTGCCTCTAGCCTGATTACATCCTTCATGAGGCAAAGCCAGTCTGTGTATTTGTCGAGTACTTGCCCAAGATGATTAGTAATGGTCGAGGGTACCGTGCCTTTGACAACATCTGGACATGATTGTGTTGTCATCTCCAAGCCTGGTGTGCCAAAGATATTGTTGAGATGTGTTATCGGGTCTTTCGTACTTTTTGCCCACATGTTGCGTTTGACATAGTCAAGTCGGTACCTTGCTCTTGCTGCAGCGTGTGGATCCTAATAGCATTTCATGAAGAGTTCCTCGAATGTAGTGATCTCAGTGGCCTTTAGCCACTTGTTCATGTTCAGTCTGTCATATCCGGCCTGTATGGCTTGGAGCTCAACCCAGCTCCGTACTTTGGGCACGACATTGGTTCCCACAACAACCGATAGAGTAACCGGCGGAATTCCCAAAATGTCGAAGTATGCTCGCATAGCCACGAGCCAGGGCATGACATCGTCCTTCCCGTCGTATCTGGGCGGTAACACGGCCGCCTTCTTATCCACATAAGGAAAGCCATTACTAGGACCAGGATCTGCAATAACTGGAACTGGGACTGCACCAGTTGCAGAGCTCCCTGCGCCGCTACTTTGTGCAGCAGCGGTGGAAGGTGCACCTGTTGCAGGTCCCATATTCATCAAGCTCAAGGATGAAGAAGAGACGAGAGGGGCATAGGTGGTAGACAAAGCAGCTGAATTCGATGCATTTGGCACAAGTGGGGGGTTTGAGATTAGCCTGAAGCAGGGAAAAAAAAAAAAAAGCCTGAAGCAGATCTGCAAATTTCTGTAGTTAGTCACTATGAGCCTTCTCCATCCGGGCTATGGTTCCCCGCAGATCTTTTACATGACCAAACAATTGGGGAACCAAACCGGGGAGAGGGTCCATCATGTGGCAGTCGATTAGTCCTCGTACGTAAGTGACTAAGTGTGGCTTTATCTCCTCATCTGGTAACGCGGGAACAGTTTTGAACACATCCTCATGGCCCTGTATAGCGACCTTCCTCCTTCCTTCTGACGCCTCTTCCTCCAACTTCACCTCCTTTTTCAGTGCACTCTCATAGAGGGCCTTAAAGAGTGACTTATCCTCTGACTGCGGCATCCATTTGTGCCTTCAGATTCACCGAAGCTTTTACTGTTGCTGCTGCCATGTTAGTCTTACCGGGGTCTTCAACATGCAAGTCAGAAAAAGTCTAGGCAAGTCACTCAAGGTTTGCAGAAACTGCGTTTTGGGTTCAAGGTTAAGAAGTTAGATGAGCCCATTGTAAGTAAGTTGGTGAATAGTTATGAAACTGTCATGGATCGATACATCGAGGGAGTACAAGTATACTTTCGGCTAGAGGCAGAGGGAAAGGTGGAACGCGTTCTCCACTCTCTGACCTTCTTGGTGRAGGATAACTTGCCCTTTGATGTGTTGCTAGGAATGRATTGGGGTGAGGCTGCACATGCGGATCTAAARTTAARGGAACATGAATGTTGGCTTCCAAGTCCGCARGGAGGTAARAAGAAAATCCGCCTCTATCATGAATCTVGAAAGGAAAGCAGCCTAGCTCACTGTTGTATRAGTGCCCCAGCGTTCGCTCGCCATGTTAAAAAACATAACTTGTATGACCAAGTCTTTGTTACATATGTGCGCCCAGTAAAGGAAGGAGAAACAAAGGAAAAAGTCAGGTCCCAAGAGATTGAGAGGATCCTGAAAGAGTTTGCAGATGTGGCTGAAGCCCCATGCGGTGTGGTGGAAAGACCAATCCGCCACCGCATTGATATCATTCCAGGGAGCGCACCCCCGAAGGGGCCTATCTATCGTATGTCTCCCCAGGAATTGGATGAACTGCGAACCCAACTCGATGAGTTGTTGAAAAATGGTTGGATAAGACCTAGCTCCTCACCCTATGGTGTGCCTGTGCTTTTTGTGCCTAAAAAGGACGGCGGCGTTCGCATGTGTATAGATTATAGGAGGTTAAATGATATAACAGTAAAAAATGCTGAACCATTACCGCGAATAGACGATTTGCTGGATCGCGTGCAGGGAAGCAAAGTGTTCTCAAAGATTGATCTAAAATCCGGCTACCATCAGATTGAAGTTGAGTCGAAAGACCAACATAAGACTGCCTTTAGGACAAGGTATGGGCATTATGAGTTCGTAGTTTTGCCCTTTGGTCTCACAAATGCCCCTGCCACTTTCCAAAGAATGATGAATGAACTCTTTCGTGAATGGCTCGATAAATTTGTTGTGATTTATTTAGATGACATTTTGATTTTCAGTAAAAATGAAAAAGAGCACGCCAAGCACCTTCGACTTGTGCTAAATAAATTAAGGGAAGCAAAACTCAAGATAAACCCAAAGAAGTGTGAATGGGCTAAGCGTCAAGTGCTATATCTAGGACATGTGATTGATGGAGATGGGGTCAAACCGGAAGATGCCAAGATAGCAGCAATCAGAGATTGGTTGAACCCCCCCACCTTGACTGAGTTGCGGTCGTTCCTTGGGTTAGCCAACTACTATCGTGCACTATGTCTTTCAAGCGTCTGAAGAGGTGTTTGATCAATTATCCGGTTTTGAAAGTGGCGGACCCTTCATTACCTTTTGTAGTTACGACCGACGCTAGTCAATACGGTATAGGTGCTGTACTCCAGCAAGATGATGGGCATGGGTACAGACCTGTAGAGTTTATGTCTTGCCGCTTACCTAACGAGAAGGTGGCCGCTTCAACGTATGAACGAGAGTT
>BFEA01000142.1:1340445-1352859 GCA_003427395.1 Chara braunii
GACTTGGAGGTTATCTGCAGGAGTAGCGCTGATTCACGGAAAGTCATATTGATGAGCTGACAAGAGATTGGTGTTGCGCTGATGAGCGCTGGATTCAGGGGAACTTTGAAATACTTTGTATTCATATTTCTGATAATATAAGCTGTGAAACTCGGTCCTCTTCTTCTCTACCTTTGTCTATGGTTGATACTATTGATCACTGCGTGTGAAGATGATGCATGACATGTACACATTTGCGTGAGATGGTCCCTAGGACCCATGCATATGGGTATTCAGGCTCTTGCAACACGCCAGTTGGTTGAGTGGACGCGTGAACCTCTCTAAGCTGCGTCGCACAATTGGCCCAGGCCTTGACAGTTGCGCCTGGGCACATACACACAAAGCAGGGCCGATACATTGAGAAGCAGGCCATCGGCCTATGTAAAAGCAGTACTGCTGACGCAATACCGGGGAGCCCTGCTCAGATGCAGCAAACAGCCCAAGTCCGGAGACTCAGGCCGTGCCCAACTGTAAAGGGGCCCAGGCCCTCAACTATAGTCTCAGGCGTGGGCGCAGGGACTGAGGCCCAACCGGAAGCTACTGGAAGCTTCCAGCCAGGCCACACGCAGCATCCAGGAGGCTGCCACTTCCATATAGGAAGTGAGGCCGCCCTGGCGAGGCATTATGGCCTGCGTAGGCAATTCGGAAGTGCTGCTGCAGTACTGCTTGATGCTGCACTGTGGCCAAAGGTGCTGACGGGGCACGTAGAGGTGAAGTGGGGCGCTGCAGGGCAGCGGGGCGCAGGCAGCCACAGCCGGGCTGCTGGGCACCAGGGGGTAAGAGGGTGATCTGGTGGTCTTCAGGGAAGGAGGCGAAGTGTGGGGTATCAAGGTCTGATGAGGGTGACGAGATACGTACCTTGTGCATGAAGAGAGGTCAGCTATGGTGCTGACATCATGTACATTGGTCTTCGAGAGTCGAAGTGAGCCTGTTGCGTGAACAAAGCTGTAGGTAGGATAGGCGAGTACAGTAGGTTGGGCGCTGGGCGCCTGACAGAGAGGAGCGACTTTGGATACTGTGTTGGTGTGGCCTACGGGCTTGAACATTGGCTCATTACTTCATTGTACTGCTCTATTTGGATGGATTCTCGATGCATTTGTGCTCTCTGCTTGTACACGACTGCTGAGACATCTGCGTGATTTCGCAACTTGGTTTTCTGTATATCGTTCACACTCATATTCCTTGCACATAAAAACACAGCAAATCAAATTCAAAGTGTACTACACAATTCAAAAGAGAATTGAGTGGTGTCTAAGGTGTAAGTCAAGTGGCGGAACGTGCGGTAAAGTCCATGAAACGTCTTAGCTGAGATCCCCTCAGCAGCGCGTGTCCTGGTCCGAAAGCATGAACTCCGATTCCCAGCGAGGTAGAGCAAGGTGACCGTCATCAACAGATTTGGGCCTGGGGGGCCCTTCTTGCTTGGGCCCAATCCTACTGGGTCCAAAAAGGTCCCAGTTCAGTCAAGACTGGGTCCCAACCAACAAGAGTTCCACAAAGAGCTACTTTTTGCCCCTACCATACTGAAAAACGAATTTCAACTCCAGAAAGAATCTACAGACTACAGCTGTTCAGAATGAAATAAATAAAGTGTTGTAGAAAGATATGGCATTGTGCACAAGATACTCCATCCATTCACTCATCAGGTGAGAAAGCAGTTCACACACTTCAAGACAAGATCAAGACCATAGAGGATGGAAGAAGAAACCAGAATACCTCAACAAGCAGTCAATTCCATGCACACACACATGGGCACCCTTGTGGCACGACACTTACCTGAGGGCCCTTCCCTCCTGTCCAAAGGACAACACAAAGCAGCTATGTCGCTGCCCTCCTGTCCAAAGGACAACACAAAGCAGCTATGTCGCTGCCCTCCTGTCCAAAGGACAACACAAAGCAGCTATGCCGCTGCTCATCAAGCCGCCATGCCTGACTCTGCCTCGAGCTTCCTTGGTGCGGGANATGTTGCTGCCCTCCTGTCCAAAGGACAACACAAAGCAGCTATGCCGCTGCTCATCAAGCCGCCATGCCTGACTCTGCCTCGAGCTTCCTTGGTGTGGCACTACCCCAACTGGGGCCTTCCAGATGCAGTGCCTATCAAGGTGATGAAGATGGTGTCCACCATAGCCAGGTAGGTACCTCGCCACTCTCCTCCTCGCTCCTCTTCTCACTCCTTCTCCTACCGGTAGAGCTCCACCATAGCCGAGGTGGGAGCTCCCGGTCTTCTTCCTCTCAGCAGCGCCGTAGTGCCCAGCGCTCCTCCAGCCAGCGCTCCAAGCAGTGTGTCGTCAAACTTGCACACCCAAGAATGAGGCTGAGCTCCTGGCTCAGCCCGAAGATATAGCGGCCTACTTGCCTCTTGGGCGGTAACTTCCAGGCCGCTCAGCCTCCCAAGCAACCGGTACCTCCTCCCTTTCGGAGGGAAACATCATTGCATACTTTGATATTGCCTGTACAGGCCGTAGACTCAGACTGGTTGGACAGGTACCCGCCTAGACCTAGCCTATCGCTACCGGGCCTCTAAAAATGCCAACTTTGTCTTCTTCTACTTGGCCTCGAGTACCCGTCACATCTACTTGTACTTGGTGCAGTACCGGCCTACCTGCTACCGGAGTGTTTTTCCGCTGCTCTAAGTGTCGTGGGCCTCTTGCGCCGTCACTTGAGTGTTTTCCCCTCTGCAACCCTCAATGTCACGGCCACATATGGGCCTCCCAAACAAGCAAGTACCCTTGCGGGTCGCACACACACTCAGGCCGACAAGCACTCGGACAGGCATGCAGGTCACCAAGCACGCACACACACACAGACGTAGAAAACTCAGCAGAATGTGGGAATCTAAGCATGGCATCCATTCCATCGGCAGAACTCAGAAATCAGCAGAGTTCTCAGTCTGTGTTATGGCAGGTCATTACATATGGGCTTTTCTTTTCTTTTCTTGCTTAAACTTTTCGATCAGACATAGGAATTCAATTCAATCTTCGCCTTTCTGGTCTTATGCTCTCCCATGCCGCACAAACTTCCAATATTGCAGAAGAGCATCATCAAGGCCATACATGCTCTGCGTCAATCCTATCACGCTGCTGTGTAGCTGCGCCCCTGATATTCAATATTATTTGCTTGAGTTGCCTCTATGTCCGTAGTACTCCATAGTCAATTGTTCACTTGTCTTATGCAATCTTGGTGGATGAACATTTGGTTCTGCGTGTTTCAGCATGCTCGCAACTCTATGGTCTATGTGGATGAATATTCACACATTCCATGCAGTATGTTTGGTTTTACGTGCTAGGGCATGGTCACAATTCTATGTGAATGAACATAAGAGTTATGTGCTCAAGCCCAGGATAACAGTGGGAGCGGCCTTTTGGTCTGTTGCAGTGGAGCTTTTCCCTGCGTTGCAGACAAAGAGATCAGATAACATTGCTGTATCAGGGGCAGAATTAGAGCTGCAGAGTTGACAAGTTGGATGAGGAAGGGGTGAGGATGTAGGAGGGAAAAGCAGAAACTCACATCAATTAGGCCTTCCTCAGGAACAAGAAAGATGTCAAAGTTCCATGTCTCAATGTTCCTGAAAGGTTCTGGTGGCAATGGCCCTTGTTTGCCTCGCGAAATTGAGATCGACCTCAGATCATCCTGATTCAACACAGAATCCAGCTTTCACTGCCTCAGATTGCCTTACCCAGCTTTCACTGCCGCAGATAACCACTAAACCTTGAAGCAGTTTAGAGATATTGGGAATAGAATATCATGTGAGCCAGCCTGAGCCACTGGAGGGAAAGTTGAGGGAGATGTAAACATACTGACTAAAAAGATTAACGCACACGCGATGAAGAAACAAGGAAATTTGGGGTGTTGATTCCAAGAGCTACAGCAACTGTGTAACAAATTACCATGAGCCTTCCACACACTTGGAACAGGCTTGTGACATGACTGGCACCATAACAGCTTAGTAGTACCTGATCATCAAATCAGCTCCCTCATACTTGAAGGGGAATGCGGGGTGGAACGCATTCTCATCGGGTCAGGTATAAACCTTTTTCTCCATGTACATTTGAACAAATACGGCGCATTTTCAACATCATGGGAACTGTTTTGATGATCATGTCCGATAGCACACAGACAAAATTATCAAAATCGGTTCATCTGATGTGCAAAAACGCACTGCATTTTACAGAACCTACACGGAAAACAAGTAAATAATAGAATGCCAGAGGATATTGAAACAAAAAAGAGAGATTGCAAACGTTTTACATGCACAACAAGATGGTGGAAAAGCCAATTCACAACTTTAGGAATGGACCAGGGAGCAAGAGCAGCAATCAAATAGCCAAGCAAGGACCAGTAGATCACCAATGAGCTAGACTACTATTCATCATATCAGTGATAATGGTTAATGAGCTACACTATGCACTTTTGCCAGCAGAAGAAACTGGGAGGATAATCCAATATGAATGGAGATGACCAAAAGCAAGCACCTGACCCACCTGAAATTTATTCTTCTACTTCTTCTTCTTCACCATCTATCAACTCAGCGCACACCCGTTTCACAGTCTTGCTGTTTAGGCAAATGACTTTAGCCTTAAGCAGCCGTTAACCTGTTGAACAAGCTGCTTTCCACAGCTTCCATCCAACACATAAAAATAACAACTCGTCCATGGTCGCAGCACGATCTTGACAAGTGTATTGCGCAATCCTCAGCATTATGTTTTATTCACATGGGCAGGTTCACACTGCATAATGATGTTAAGCCCTACACCTGGAGCTGCTGCACTGGGCCTGGCAGTGCACTGCAGCTACGTCCTCCTCCAGAACTTCAGAAGTGAGAACTGCTGCCGATTCAAACGCAGCGTTAAGTTTCACGCCGCGCCGCTGCGCCGTGCAACGCCACCAGCCGTGCACACATACATAGGGAGCTATGCCACGTGGTAAGTGGCGCTGTCTAGCGCCTAGGTCGGCGTCGCCTAGCTGCGTGAAGATCGCGTATCCAAGCAAGGCATCCAGAGTATTCGAGCGGAAGTAGCTATCCAGCCCTTCAGTTCATCGGACGAACTTCGAGATTGCACTGTTGGGATGTGAAATCCTCTACGATTTGAAGCTAGGTATAGCTTCTCGTCTCCAAACTTCGCAATTTCAAGCAAGACACCGTATATTGAGCGAAAGTCGCTATCCAGCCGTCCTTTTGATCGGATGAACGGTGGGACTGTGACATTGGGGCGTAGAATCCTCTATGACTCGAAGTGGAAGTTCTGAAGGCAACAGGAGAGTACGGAGGTAGGACTACAACGAGCTACGAGACAGCTCCGAGACAGCAAGATTCCGTCGGGCTTGGCGAATAACAGCTGAGAAGCGACAGAATCTTGAGTCCTAATATTCGCTTTTCACTTGTCAACAAAAGGACAGGGAAAAAGTTCTGAACAACCTAACCACCTTTCCAATTACGGAAAAGGCGCAGTACGGCCCCTGCGAAGTCCTCTACGTGTCAACTGACACAGTGGGGGGGAACTCGGGAAGGTGACAAATCAAGTTTCCTCCGGGCAGGGACAAATCGTCGACTACTACGTCTACTCAGGGTGAATGTGACCACGATAGCAGGCAAAGAGGAAACACAAGACACAAGCTGGGCTTCTTCGTCTTAAGCGAGACACAACCTACACCCTTCCCAGTCCACTACCCATAGCCCCTACCACTAATCGACAGTCTATCCACCCCATACTACCCTTACTACCTACCCCACCCCCCCCCCCCCCCTCCCCCCCTCCCCCCCCTCCCCCCACACGCGGTCCCACTTCTTCACCCCACTTCTCCATCCCCCGGCTCTATCTTATTTCCACTAGACCACTTCCCCCAGCCATATTCCCCCTCCATAGCCCGCCATAGCCCCAATACCCATCTCCCCCCCACTCCCCTCCTCTACTCCCCTACCGCCCATAGCCATAGCTGTCTATTCCCCCCCTACCAGTAGAATATACGATATATTGGTTCGATCTATGGGTTCAATCGATCTGGTCATAGACATTAAATAAATAAATAGTTATTAAAAAAAAGGAAAAACTTCAACACTTACACCTGTGCACCAGCGTTTCTCCCACCCCTTTTTTTCAACCTCCCCCCTGTTCACTCTCGTCACAGCTCCCAGCCCACTAATCTCCTTCCCCCCCCAACCTCGCCTTCCGGTTTATCCCTCTACTACCTTCCCCTACTCCCCCACTGCCCGCATCTCAGTCGTATAGGCCTCCTACAGACTCTCCTCTCATCTCCTCACATCCTTCAACAACATCAACGCTTGGTCTTTCATCTCAGTGAGTAGCACCTAGAGAGCGGCAAGCAGGGTCAGCAGACCTTTCTGTACTGAAACAGCAAGCATGGCCAGTCCAACCACAGGCTGCGATGCGGCCTCCTTCAAACAAGCTGTTCAGAATGCTACCTTGACGCACAGCAACCCACGAACGGAGAAGGCATCATTGAGCATCATAGATAACGAAGCACTCAATTTTTTTATTGAAAAAACAAAAGTGGAAGGCGAATCAATCACAGAAAAGCAAGGAACAGAAGGGAAAGAAGAAGAAGTGATTGTATGGAAGTATCCTGATGGGAAAGTGCCCGAACTGGATGATCTCCACGAAAGGCACACCGTGGTTCAATTTTGCATGCAATGGAGAAGATCTCATGCTGGTAAAGAAAAAAAAGTGGATTATCGAAACAATAAAAAAGGAGGCAAAACTCGAACATATTGGGGAAACCTTTTCTCTGCAGAATTTGGGTCGAAAGACTCGAAACAATATTATGGTGGTCTTCAACCATGAAGATCACGCACGGATCGCAGCAGAATGCAGTCCAGGAATTGCAATGGATCGATCTGCACGATAACCAAATGGAAGAAACTGACTGCTAAGAGGCAAAATCCGACTTTCACAGTTTCGTACAAGCAAACATTGATGAAAAAACATTTTTGGGTCCAGTTCGAGAACATTTAACCAGGATTCCATGGTCTGTTGGTGGACAGACTGGAGAGACAGTATCCAGCAAACAAAATCCTCAAATGGATCCTGCCAACTCCAAAGTTTTTTAGCACCTCATTGTGGCTCCATGACGGCCTTACTGGAAGTCAAGACAAATAACCCCGCGGTTTTTCCACTGATGTGGAAATTCCAGATTGAGAGCAGAGTACTAGAACTCAAGGTCCCTACCAAGACCTTTCCAATCTGTTTCAGATGCAGGGAACGCGGTCATATGGGAACTGATCCGAGTTGCCCGAAGTTTCCGAAACAGTCGAAGGAGCGGAAACTCCATCCCAACATTAGAGGGGATTGCCATAACCTTTCCTGGACTGTGTGACACCTATGAAACTTATGAAGACTACAATTCAAAAGAACTGACAACCTGTAAAAATATATCACAAATTGGACACAACTTCAGTTTCCATTCGCTTGTGAAAAGAGGGAATGGAGATTGGAGGTCTTATCAGAATGTGGAGACTCTGGAGAGATGAATGTTGCTGCAGTGTGAGATTTCCAGTAAGTGGTACCGCCTCCTCATGGGTGTCAAAAAAACAAAAAAGTTGAAAAAACAAAACAAAAAAAAAAGTTGCAGGAACCACGTTGGTTTGGACCTTCTTTGAGCTGTGCATGTCCCTTGCAAAGACATCACTTGCAGTTGTAAAGATGAGACCCACAGATCAGCACAGCCCCAGAGCACAGACGATGCACACAAACTCAGAAATTATCCAAACCTTAGTAAGTTAGTAGTAGTCGTACCAAGGCTAATGCGGCATTCGAACTTGGAAGCCAAGCGCTATTGGGCGGGAATAGTGGTGGGGTGGGTGAATTCCTGAGAAGTCTGGGTGCTGCACCTAAAAAACCTCCAAAAGATGGAAAAGAAAAAGAGAAAAAGATGAGACGTGCAAAGAGTCACTCACCTCCATAGGAGTTTCACTGCCCGTACTCTTCTTGTGTTCTGACCTAGTTCCAAGTGGACTTGACAAGTACCACACCAAAGTCGACGGCCCTCCTTGCACTGCATGCTCCCCAAAAAAATTCACCACCGCAAACTCTTGTTGTTGTTCTTGACACCCCGGTTCCCGCACAACTGCCAAGACCAGTTGGCAAGGAGAAGCCCCTCCCTCCTCACCAGCGTCCACCCTCAGGGTCAACCACCTACGGCCATAGCACGTAGCATCGCCATTATGTTTATGGTACTCAGTGGGTGTGCCACTAAGTGGAGTTATAACAACTAATCTCCAGAGAAAGGCCAGAACCCATATCCGGGCATCGGTTCTTAAGCCCGGCCCCCACATTGATCACCCCAGTGTTTGCCAAAGGTGCACCAATCAATTTCCTCACCAAGGCCACAACCAGGACCCTGAGGTAAGTTCCTTGGCCTTGGTGCAACATTGAACATGCCAGGCCGACTCCAATTTGCAACTAACCAACCTATTGCTGCCACCTTATAGTGAGATGAAGAAGAAAACAACTGATTAATGGAGCGGTCGCGACCAGGATGCAATAGCATCCTGAAAGGAATGATCGGACAGAAGGGAGATTCCTAACCATTTGTATGGGAGCTTCAGCAATGGGTAACCTCCTGTGGGAAAATATCATGACGAATAGCCCATTTTCCGCTTACACAACTGGCAGTCCATTCTCCCACAAATAGCCACAATCCATTGGTGCGGACTGAGCAACAGATATCCCAGTTTCCAATTAAACAATCGATGCGCCATGGTGGCAGTGATGTTTACCAAACATCTTCCATGTTCCCAATGTCTCCAGGAGTTCCTTGTCAAATCAGTGACTTGCAAAGATTTGACACATATCCCTGCTCACAGCCGAAACATAGCCTGTGTCCACCTCCTTCCTAACAGAAAGTGTGAAGTGTGCCTCTACCGGATTCATGCAGGCTTGAATGATCCTTGCATTCTTCCCTTGGAATGGTTATGATCCCTGCATTCAGCCCCTTGAAAGAACATGGCCTTGCAAACGAACTGCTCAGCTCCACACCTGCCAATCCTCACTGCTGGACTTAGAAAGGTAACACGTTCAAGCATCCATGCTTCCATCCTTTGTCGACAACTTGCTCTCAAGTTCACCATCATGCCAGACATTCCTGCATGTTCTGCAACAGGTTAGCACCAGCAGCAGATGTTACTGGCTGTTCCCTTGTCTACAAACGTTCTTTTGGTTTCTTTTTATCTTCCACATAATGCAGTGCATGATGTCAAGTCTTGCAATTGCGTTCAATGCAATGGACCCGTCTCTCAATGCAATGGACCCATCTCTCAAAGCTCACCGGCCAATTACTTCGCTGTCATGCACATTAAAAATGAAACCCAAAAACAAAATAGACAAAGCAAGAGGAGAGAAGGAGAAGAAATGAGAAGAAGAACCATGACAGTGGAAGGTTTGATTGATGGTACACAGCATGAGTTTTTGGAATAGGGTGGCACATGGCAGTAAGACGCTGCTGGTTTCAAGAATGGTGATTCTCGCCAGATATGATCCCCTCAACAAGAAATGGCAGATAACAACCGCTTCCAATTCTACGCCGCCTAAAATAGAACAGGTGCAGCATCTGCAGGAGATTTTATAGACTTTTGTGTCCAAACCCCAGCCCCTGATGCTGGTCTGGGCAGGAGAGACGTAATTCTTCAGGCACGGGATACAATGGGGAGCCATTTGAGCCGGATTGCCTGAAAATTAGACGGCCGGTAGTGTGCTACAAGGCAGATGCTAGTATGAAGGAGCATCTCCAGTGGAGGCCACAGTGGGAGATAGGACAGTTGCCATACACAGCACTGGGAAAGGGAAACATATTCGACCTCGCTGTGGCCAGCATGGCGACAGCAACGGCGGGGGAAAATTCTCTGAGTGAGAAAATGGACGACAGACTGTCCCAGTTGGAGGACCCGAGGTAGGAGGAGGCATGGGAGGGGAGCGCTTTGAGCCTGCCAAACCTGGATTCTTAGATCGGACTAATGTAGTAATTCCTAAGCTAACAAGCTGTAAACATGAATAGAAGAGAGGATAAGACAAGGTCGGACAGTAAGGATTCTGCTATTGAGAGCATTTTCCTTGGATCCGATGTGAGGCCCTGTTCTCCTCTTCGTTGGTGAATGGCTGAGTTTCTTCCCTTGGCTTTGATTTTTTGGAAGAGAAACTTAGTCATTTTGTGAGGCCCTGTTCTCCTCTTCGTTGGTGAATGGCTGAGTTTCTTCCCTTGGCTTTGATTTTTTGGAAAAGAAACTTAGTCATTTTTTCTCCTTTCCCATTCTCTGATCCTTGCCCTCAGTCTCAGCCCTTTGGCTTCCCACTAATTCCAGTTGCCCAGTTATGCCCTTGCTTTGGATAGTAGCTCCTCATAGGATGTCGCTGCTGGGTTGTTTATGAGACTGGATTCCACCACTCTTACTGCTGCTTCATGTTCCTTTATGCGCTGGTTTCTTCTGGCTCAAGCTTTCTAGAGGCTGCAGAGGCTGCTTTAGATAGATTGGCTACGAGGTTGGGTAAGTCTGCACCTTCTTTCTCTCAGCCTATACAGGAGAGTGCTATTGCTTCCTTCATTACTGTCGTGTCTAGGATGGAGTTGTTGATTTTGAAGAAGCCAGGGCCTTTTTGTGCTCCCGGGTCGAAGAGTACATTAATGAAGATCGGACTGTGATCTAATCCATTATTGTAAGGCAACTTCCCTATTCCAACATCATGTATTGCTCCCCTGAGTGATTCAGATATTAGAAAGTAATCTATTGCTGAGCTAGTGATATGTTGTGACCTGTTCCTTTTTCTAAAGGTGTGTCTTCTCATTTCTAGGTGTATTGTTCTGAGGGGTTCTATTAGATTCCTTTCTACCATGAGGGCATTCATCTCTTGAGCCTCTATCAGTAAAGATTCTCCTCTGTCTGAATGGCAGTGTTAGGCCAAAATGGAAAATGGGCCAAATTGCCGCTGTGATCTATTTCGCGGTTGAAACAATTTTTTGCCAGTGCTAGGAAAACATCATTCCTTGTTGGGCCCACGGCGTTGTGTGGGCCGCATTGGCTGGCAGGGTCGCAAATATCCAGGCACACGTTCGCGTACTTCGCGTAACACTCCCGTGAGGCCCAGCTGCCAGTGTTGGAAAAACGCCATTCCCTGTTGGGCCCGCGGCGTTGTGTGGGCCGCACTGGCTGGCGGGGTCGCAAATATCCAGGTGCACGCTCGAGTACCTCGCGTAACGCTCCCATGAGGCCTGGCTGCCAGTGTTGGGAAAACGTCATTCCCTGGCGTTGCGTGGGCCGCACTGGCTGGCGGGGTCGCAAATATCCAGGCGCACGCTCGAGTACCTCGCGTAACGCTCCCGCGAGGCCTGGCTGCCAGTGTTGGGAAAACGTCATTCCCTGTTGGGCCCGCGGTGTTGTGTGGGCCGCACTGGCTGGCGGGGTTGCAAATATCCAGGTGCACGCTCGAGTACCTCGCGTAACGCTCTCACGAGGCCTGGGTGCCAGTGTTGGGAAAATGCCATTCCCTGTTGGGCCCGTGGTGTTGTGTGGGCCACACGGGCTGGCGGGGTCGCAAATATCCAGGCGCATGCTTGAATACAAGTACATAGCTGCAGACTCTGAGTTGTTGAGTGGTTCTTTTTTTTCCGCGACGTCTGGCCCCACGTGCAGTTGGTTGGTAGGGTGTTTTGTTTTGCGTTGTGTGGGCTGCACTAGCTGGCGGGGTCGCAAATATCCAGGCGCGCGTTTGAATACAAGCACATGGCTGCAGACTCTGAGTTGCTCGTTTTCCGCGTCTTCTGGCCCCACGTGCAGTTGGTTGGTGGGTTGTTTTGTTTTGAAGTGTGTGGACTGCACTGGCTGGTGGGGTTGCAAATATCCAGGCGCACGTTCAAATACAAGTACATAGCTGCAGACTCTGAGTTGTTCTTTTTTTCCGCATCTTCTGGCCCTGCGCGCAGTTGGTTGGTGGGCTGTTTTGTTTTGCGCTGCGAGGGCCGCACTGGCTGGCGGGGTCGCAAATATCCAGGCGCACGTTCGAATACAAGTACATAGCTGCAGATTCCGAGTTGTTCTTTTTTTCTTTTTTTTCCGCCTTTTCTGGCTCCACGTGCAGTTGGTTGGTGGGCTGTTTTGTTTTGTGCTTAGAGAATGAATCTTTTGTGGCGGCGCTTTGTTTCCATTTGCGATGTTCATAGCAGCCCTTTTCTGCGCGTTCGAGGCCGGCGCGCCACTCATGTTCGAATACAAGCTCATAGGTGTTCGGATCCAATTGAAATCAAACTCGTCTTCTTGTCACTTTGTCATGCCTGCAATCAGCGGTACAGCAACTGGCGACATGCGCCCACACAGTACTCAAGATATCGTAACCAGATATGAGTTCTCTTCAACTGGCTATGGCGACTGGGCGC
>BFEA01000142.1:1385433-1397342 GCA_003427395.1 Chara braunii
AAAAAAAAAAAAAGAGGGAGAGAGAGAGAGAGAGAGAAGAAACAAAAGAGAGAGAGAGAGAGAGAGAGAGAGAGAGAGAGAGAGAGAGAAGAAACAAAAGTGTTCCGATTTCATTGACCCATGCTGCAAATGACCTAACACTTGCACTTCACTCAAGGACCCACCTCCTCCTCCAGATGTTAAACCAGCGTATCCATGCTGACTCTCTCCCACCACTCCATGTTAGTCGCCCCTTCTCATGCTCCTCCTCGTAGCCCATCCACATTGTAAAAGCAAAAATCATTACAAGGGTATCTGCTGGGGATTTCAATATCGGTTGTTGTCTTGAATGATTGGACTTGATGAGGTTGGGGTCCTTGCCAAGTTTACTCAAACATGCCTTTCGACCGAGAGACAAACTTTTTACATAAGTTTGAACGTTTGCGGCCTACGAGAAGAGACAGTGAGAATCGGTGGTATGACCGACCATGTTTGGCGGGGCCGCAGCAACTTACGACCGTATTAAATATGAAACTTATTTCACTAGGAGTCGCGCGATTCAGGGTCTAAACGGCCGACATAGAACAGTCGCGCGAGTGCGCGGACAGTGCATGATGCAAGACGAGCGACTCAATTTTTCTAAGTCATGGACCTCTGTTAGGTGAATATTTAACTAAATCAGAGGTCAGATGGGGGGTGCTAAGCCGACATTGATGACGTAGGAGCTTGGCCTAGCCATCAGGCCAAACATCGACTCCGAGGCGGTTATACAAGCCCAAACACTGTGAAGGGCGTCGAGCACGTCAGCCCCGCAGGGCCCCCCCCCCGCAAGGGGACCCTCTAGGTCGCATCATGCAGGATTTTATAAGAGTTTTTAGCAAGGGACTTTTCGTCACTCCGGTCGAGTGCGTCAGCCGTATCTCTCGCGAACCCCTACGACAGGATAGAGGTCGCGTGAGGAACAACTTACCTACTCTTAGACAGGGGTATCCCCGCCGAGCTACTCAACCACGTGTGAAAGCTGCTCGAGTGCAATCGCAGAGATGACCCAACCGAGGGCGTTTCTCGTTCGCCATAGCATAGAGGGTACGCACGGTCGAACGGCTTAATCGGACCTATACGCGAGCCGGCGCTTTGGAGGCTGATCTCCCAAGCGAGGTTGTACGCTGGTCGACTAGGACCGTACGTCTAACCACGTGATACACTTTAAAAAGATAAAATTAAGTTTCACTCTTAAATTGTGCCTAGTCTGTTTTCTACATCCGACCCATAACATTTTGGCAACAAAACACGCGGCCATCGCGAGCGAGACTCTTAATAAATATCGTGACGATGTAGGCTTCGACATATTGACGAGTCATGCATGAATATGAAAGCAATCGCCATGATGGTGTACTATGTGGTACCCATGACCACATGGTCCTCAGTAATTTTGAGGATCTCGGATACTCAAGTGTCGATTGACACACGTCTAACCCTTTGTGGCGGTGAGACGCCACTGACCTACGGGTCGGGACTCCATCTTCAGAGGTCTTCGGATCTCAACGTCTAACCATAAAATTTTAACAAGCAGATAAAAAATGATTTCACATTTCCTCTCAATCCAAATTTGTTCAATCCTCACGCAAGTTCAAAATAGACCGCGCGGATAAACAAAATATAAATATAACGGGGTTATTGGACACTAGGTGATCACTCTCACAATCACAGTGTGACTTCGTTTGAAATATAAAAATGATCGCAGGCAAGGTCAAGTCCGGACTTGAACTCACAAAACATACTTGCAATCACACGCAGAATCAAAATCAATAGACCACACACTACAAGTGGTCAACTTCAACCACTTTTTGCACTCACACCTCTAGCCTTATTCACACAAGCCTCAACCTTTGTCCAACCTTGCAGACGAAAACACTCGTTTTTTTCTAAATTGTCATTTAATAAAAGTTCGGGTAAAAACTTCAAAAAATAATCCAACCCATAAGGGCTAAGGCCTTAGGTTGAGTTGCGATAATAAGTTTGAAATTGAATTGTAAACCAAAAAGATAACAGAAGACGATCCTCGTAGGATCACACTAAAACTAGTCAGGCCTTGAGTGAACGAAATAGACCTGTAACACAACACAAACCAGTTTTCAAAGCTATGCTTACGTGAATGGAGAATAAAACCCCATATCACATCCCACTTCAGCTTCTCCTAAGACTAAGTCTAAGCTTGTCTCTGTCACTGTATGATATCAAAGATTAGGGAAAAATTCGGCAACATCTTCCCTATACAGGGTGAATCGCCAAAGTTTTTCCTGCAAATATAATCTAACTCCTTGAAACTATAAAAATTTTGGCGGCACTCCCTTTAGATAAAATGCATTTTCAGAATTTATAATCAGCCTAGGCTACGACCAGGGCGGTCTGGGTACCCCCTACCTCGCCCGGGACCTACCTGTGACGCCCGACCGGGCGGCCCGCCCGGTTCAACCCCCAGGCCACCCAGTGCGAAATCACGCTCAGGGTCCTTTTGTTTTTTTTTTGCCTATGGGCATAAAGATGAACACTCCCTGCTCGAAAGCGTCGAAAAAAAAAAAATGTAATAAGCGTCGTTGATCCAAGATGATCAACAACCCAGGTTCAATCGGGGTTCGGATTCGAATTCTGCACCAGCGGTTCGAATTCGAACTTCACAGTGATGCAACATCCCGCCCGCCTCGTGTAGCCACCCTCTCGTGAGTCGTCTCACAACCGTCGTCGTCGTGCAGTCCATTGTCATTGCCCCCTTGTCTCCTCGTTGTGGCTGCGTTATTTATCACCGAGCTGCCCATCACCGTTGCCCCTATGTGTGGTCATCGTGCTGACCATCGCTGAAGGTGAGTTTGCAGCGTCCTCCTCCTCCTACTCTCACCACCTCCCCATCCTCGACCATCTCTTTGTCCTTCTACTCCTTCAAACGTATTCCTCCTTTGCTTGGATTTCTTTTTCTGTGTTTCTTCTCGTCATCGTCCTCGCCCTCGTGCTTTCTTCGTCGTCCTCCTCATTTTTTCACTCTCGTTCTGCTTTCCTCATCCACCTGCTTTCTTCGTTCTTATTGGTGATGGTGTGTGACGTGGTGACAGGACGAAGAAAGAAGTAGTAGGAGGAGGAGGAGGAAGAAAGGACTTCGTGATTCGAAGCACGAACTCATTTCCTTTACCTCCTCCTCCTCCTTCTTTATTGTTTCTTCCCCTTATCGTCCTCCTCCTTCTCTTTTCTTGCTTCTTCCCCTCATCGTCCTCCTCCTCCTCCTTTCTTCTTTCTCCTTCATCTGCTCTTCCTCCCCCTCCCTCTCCTTTCTTCCTTTTCCACCTCCTCCACCTCCTCCTTCTCTTCGTCCTCCTTTCTGACTTCTTCGGAGTTCGTCCCGTCCTCCTCTTCCTTTCTTCTTTTCCTCACGTATTTTTTATTTATATTTATTTATTTCACGTTGTAGGAGCATAAACCCTTACAAGGGTATCTGCTCGGTATTTTGAACGGTGGACGTTGTCCGACGTTTGTGGAAATTTTGACTTGATGAAGTTGATGCGTTTGTCGAAAGTTTATTTAGACATGATCTACGACTGAGAGGCTAAAACTTTTTTTCAACTTAGATTCAATTGTGTGCCGACGTCTCGGATAAACGGTGTGACCAGTTGCATTTCGTTTTCAACTAGGCCTCGTAAGGCATGCGGGCGTAGGGATGCTAAATTTGAACCTATCCTCCTTAAAATGAGAATGTGCGGTTGTTAAGTCGTGCAATTCAGAGCCTCGGTAGGTTAAAAGGAATGCCCGCGCCGGGTATGGGGCCGCGACACGGGAGAAGTGGGGAACTTGATTATTTATTTTCCTAAGTTATCCAGCCCATGGGGTTGAGTGTACACTGAGAACTGGCGGGGCTGGTGTTATGGTCCATGGGGGGGGAGGGGCGACGATCGACAGGTGGCTACGCGAGGAGGAAGGGCAGGGGGAGCCTGCCAAGTGAAAGTTCGGTTTGATGGGGGTTGAGCTCTTCATATAGACGAACTACTCTTATTTCAATGTGAAATACAAGTTAGCCCAGTAGGTCATCATATCAGACTCTCACCCAGCGGATATCAGGATCGAAGCCAACAGACCTCACTTGGCTAACTCCTTTTGGAGTTGGTTTTCTGATAGGGCATTCGGGTGTGTGTGATCTCAGTCGTGTGATCCATGAGAGGAAACGGAAAAAAAAAAGAGAAAACGAGCACGTAAGTGGTCACGGTTGTGGCTAGGTGAGTGTGTAGGTATGTGTGTACGTATGTGTGCCTATTCGTTTTTTAAACAAGCTGCAGTTTGGTACAACCATTCCTTGAAGCATGTGGCCTGTGGGGAAGGCCAGATGCTTCTGGGATTGGAAGACCTTGGTTCCCCTAGGGGAACATCAAGGTATATGGTCCTTGATCGTGGGTTCAGATCAAGGGTCCAACCCAAAATCAAGGGTCCATGCCAACTCCACATTGTTTTCTGTGGGCGAAATTATTGCCCACACTTCTCACTTAGTTATAAAAGTCAGCAACACTCACACTTGCCTCACAGTTGTTGAAGTTATGATGCTGCTCATGCACTTCAAGTGCAGATTGAGCTTCATCACACTGTGAGAGATGATGCTGCTGGTGGAGGTCTGCAGAGAGATAGAGAGTGGGAGGAGGACAGTCATAGCCAAAAGGCTTGGAGCTTTCTGCCCCACTTCTATATTGGTGTTACGGTCGGTTGATTGCGTCGAGGTTGGATTGTGTGGCAAGCGAGACGTGTCAGGGAGGTGTTGCCCATTTAGCAGTGCGACAAGGATGGTATACCGAAAGGGACTATGACACACAAATTTTCGGCACATGAGAAATATTTTGAGGGGAGGTGTTGTCGAAATTGTGCGAGGGAGTGAGGTTTTGTGACGTCAAGCGGCGGTGCTATCAAATTTGTGTGGTGTGGTGATTTTTTTGTGTGCGGCCAAGTGCTGGTGCCGCTAAGCAAAGGTGGTGACCATGTGGTGGCGTGGCAACAGTGGTACGATTGAAAAAGTTGGTGGGACTTGCGGTACTTGCGCTGAAGAATTGCCTTAATTTTTTGGGGGAATGCGCGGTGCAAATTAGTCCACTTTTTGAGTCGTGTGATGCAACGGGCGTCAGTGTGGGCCTGCGTGGGACCATTGTCAGGACCAATTTGAGGTCGGAGTGATCGGTTGGTGTAGCTATTGAAGACAAACTTGGTAGAGGACACGGTGCAATTAGGATTGCGTTGGGATAACCCAAGATGAGAGCACCCTCCTAGATGGTTATCTCACTTAAGTATTTTCAGTGGGACAACCTTTACTTGTTGGGGCACTTGGAGAAGGAGGCGGACCGTCGTTCAATGGAACGACCACAAATTGTGAAGTTGTGGGCCGCATATTTTAGGCTTCAACGATAATTATCTTTCATTTGATTGAGATATTACTCGACTTTCTTGAGTGAGTCGATCCTAACTTCACCCAAGGTCGGTTGATTGACTCAGACTTCCCTTCACACATGTGTAAACCCACATTTTGCTTGACCCAATTTGTCTTGAATGTTCGAAAAAAAAGGTAGAGGAAAGTTATGTGAGTCATGCATATGAAAGTGAAGGTATGACTTGAGTATAAGATTGTACTGATTTTTTTTTAACTTGTTTTCTTTGCGTGATGTGCAGGTAGGTAGAAGGATATTTGCAAAACGTAATTGTTTTATACTTATTTGAGACAAAGAAAAAATGAGTGTTTCCTTTTTACTGCTCACCTGCCTACATGTAAAAAATAATTTGTTTTTTTGAAAAATGTTAATTGTGTGCGCACCGTAAGACGAATTTGATTCAAATAAAGCATATAAGGTTAAACGGACTTAGTCTTTCCTAATGAAATTGTTTCTAGCTTAAAGGATCTCATCTGTCTGCATTCGTTCAAACGCTTACCATTTCAACCAAACATCAATAATAGTGTCCCCCAATTAGCATCCTTAAATAACTTCAATCTACTCAAAAATAGCAGCAAACCTTGACCAAGTAAGTACTCTATATTCCCACTATTACTACATTTTGCTCGTCTTTTACTTCTTTTTTTTTTTTTTTCTCAATCGCTGTTCCTCGTTACTTAATGCACTTGGCCATGGTCTCAGCCCAGTTCCCACGATTTCCTCTACTGCCCCTCCCTAGCGCTCAACTTTGTTCAAAACCATGTAGTCAGTCACCCGTTAGTAGGTCTGCACAGATCCGAATGAGAATGAGTATAATGACCACAAGACAAATACGGGTCAACGCGGTGGAATCACAAATGACGACTTTGGCGACAGACGACGCATGAACCTTGGCTATAATCATGACGAATTAACACGTTCATATTGAGAACTTAGATGACGGGGATCGACACAACTATCTCGAGGAGGAACACGATTTCAAGGAATACTTCCATCTCCTATTTCGATTGAATCTTCCGCTAAAACATGGAAAAATAAATCGATATAAAGAAGCAACCACTTAAACCAACTTGACGATCGCACAGAATATCATATCCAAGGTTGTCATTAACACGAGACTGGAACAATGATATTCGTGAGGAAGGGGATTATCAAATTGATAGCTAAGGCCACTGAGATCATGACAAACTAGCGGGACAAAAAAATAATAATGAATACTACTTGCGTGCGCGAGGACGAGAAGCAACGTTGTCGTAACTTGACCGTCCGAGAATAAGATTGGTTCCACTTCTTTGTTTTTGTTTGCTTTATGTCATCTTTCAGTGCTTTTGCTTCAAAGCATTATAAAAAAATAGGAGAAAAAATGTCAATCGATATGCCAAAAGTGCCTTTTCGACTTCCAGGAGAGGAGGATGCAGTTTGGGTAGACAAGCACACACGGTTACAAGGGTATTTGCCGTCATTTTTAAAAGTCACACTGGGTGCGTCATTGATCAACGTAATGCACTGATGGACAAATCTCGTCAAGGCGCTTGCCTCGGCAACCTCGCTCTTGGTGAGACTCCGAGTCCGATTCGAATACAACAGAATTAGAGAGTGTGTGGGGCACGCATTATTGCGTTGCACTATGAGATGAGAGCTAGTCATTGGCAGTACCAAGCCGGTGGAAGGCGCCAAAGCCATAGGGTCTAGTTACCTTCTCTATAGCTTTTTATTTGCTTATATATATATATATATATATATATATATATATATATATATATATATATATATATATATACATTTATTTTTATATAGAGACGAACTTTACTTCGCAAACCAGCTCGGTCTCTGGTGGGGCTCCTCGTGAGGGAGATAAAAATCTTACTTTGCACCTGCGCACAAAAAATTGTGCTTGGCAACGCGTTAAAAGGTGCGGCTTTGTCAGGCTTAGCATGAGGGAAGTCAGGAGTTTCGGCGATGCAAATAGCGTGTCAGGCGACCAGGGTACCAGGCGACCACAAACCTAGGTGTGGGCAGCGTCGTCTGATGACCAGCAGACTGGTCGATAGGCCAAGGTGAGGGCCTAGTTAGTGTAGATATAAGCCAATTACAGTCCTGGGACTGTTCATATATAGGTTCGCACCTATATGGCTTATCCTTGAGCCTTGTTCTATTGGTTATGGTACTGAACTTTCAAGCATCAGGTTTAGGGTTCGAAACCAGCAAGCGGCGATGGAGCAAAGGAGCACGACCTGCGGAGACTAAGGGGTCGATGGTCTTAAGCGACTATCCCTTTTGGTTTTGTCAGACGGGCTCGAGCCTGGGTCCGACTGGCACGACCAAGAGGGTATCAGCAGGTCCTCGCCCTCTTCAATTCTACTATTTTTATTTTGTTGATTTATTTTGTTTCTCTATTCTTAAGGTCCCGCTTGTTGACCAGGCTGGAAACTGGCTCTGAGACCAACAGCGAAGGAGTACCGCGAAGGAAGGATGAAAATAACTTTCGAAAGAAAGTTAAGAAGTGCTTGAAATTGCCAAGCGAGGAGCGAATGGAAGAAAGTCGTGCATCCACACCTGGGGCGGAGGCGGATGACGACTCAGTTGCCGACATCGTTGACCAGGGCGTAGGGTACTAGCCAGCACGAGATGTTGTGACCAGCAGGCAGTGGGGAGTGATTGAAACACCCCACGGGTGGCCATGGCAATCGTAGGGCTTGAGCACGTGCCTCTTTTTATGGGCCCGTTCGGGTTCCTGTATGTTCAGGATACTGACAAAATTCCTCTATCCTCCCCGTCTTGAAAATTGGACCAGTCGGGTTAATGCACGGGCAAGTCGGTAAGCGGTTAGCCGCGAGGCCGAAGGAACCGAGTGAGCGAACCCTTTACGGCTGCACAGTTTGCCGGCCACGACCTGCGGTGAGAGGTCGGAGTGTGAACGTGCCCATTGGAACCCGAAAGATGTTGGTCTCTGCCTGGGCATGGCACGACCAGAGGGAACTCTCGCGGGAGCGCTCAGTGTTACTGGCGTGCAAAACGTTGTCGGGCCTAGCTGTAGGGCCGGGCAGCTAGGAGAACCATCTGGTGGCTGGTTCCCTCCGGAGCTTCTCGTTGACGTGCAGATCGTCCGACCGACTGTTACATAGGGCCCGAAAGATGGCAAACTACGCCCGAGTAGGACAATGCCAGAGAGGGGCTTTGACTTGCGGCAGTAAGGACGTGCATATCAATCGTCGGACTTTGGTATACGGTCGAAAGGTTGTTGAACCGCCTAGAAGCGGGTTCTCTCCTCTGATGGTGCAGAGTGTTCCTCGGTCGTAGGTACCAGGCCGAAAGTCGAATCGGACGGTCGAGTAGCTGGTTCCTTCCAAAGTTTCCCTCACGGTAGTTGAAGTGCTTGGGTCGGATCCTATCGGGGTAACATTGTACTAAGCAGCACTAAGTGAGAGCGTGGGCGTTGGGCGCTAAAAAAAATAACAAGCTTTCCCCGTATGCCTATAATTAGGAGTAGTGGTAGGTAGGTAGTGTGAGATGAAATTGAGAGAAGAATATAGCTTTTATGAAGAAAAAAAAAAAAAAAAAAAAAAATTGAGCGAAGAAGAAAGGATGTCGGGGGAAACAAGGAAGAACGTGAAAGGGAGAGAAGAAAAGAAAGGAGACTGAAAGGATGTCGGGGGAAACAAGGAAGAACGTGAAAGGGAGAGAAGAAAAGAAAGGAGACTGATGACAAGGACGAAGTTGATACGCAGAGAGAGCGATAGGGTATCAGTGAGGATACGTGAGGGGAGAAGTAGAAAAGAGGGAAGAAGATGCCTGAATGTGGACGAGATCAGGACCAAATACGGGAAGACGGGTGAAGAGAAGTGACGAAGGAGGGAGGAACACTCGTAACTTACTTGATTCCTAATGGAATCAAGCAAGGGAAGATGCTAATCGGGGGTATTTCGATCGGGCGAGTTCAATAGAGGCGTTAGTTTTTGTGTTAGATGAGTAGGTAGAGAGTTAGATGGGAAAAGGCGTGCACGAAAGAGACGAGGGAGAAAGAGAGGGGACGAGCGAGAGAAAAAAAGACGGATCTCGGTCATTCCTTGACCGATTTTGACGATCTAAGAGACGAAGTGGGGGTCTTGAAACGGCGCGAATCAAATGGTCGTACCAGATTTCTCATTTGGTTGCTGGATCGGCCGGTGCTGGCGATAGGAGCTGCACATGAAGATAAAGTTCTACGACGATTTAAAAAAAAAAAAATGGTAGTGTATTTGCCCACGTTTTAGCTAAAGATTCATTCTTAATTCGCACATCGGGTTAGTAGTGGTGCACAGTCAAGGCTGCTTGCTGCCGTGTCCACCATCTTGGTGCTTGTCGTCCAGTAGTCGAATTCGTCCACACTCGTGGCCTACTTCTTCTGCATAGACGGACTGCCCATAGTCGCTCCACTCGGTCACTTTGTCTGCTTAGCGTCGGTGCTGCGACATTCCCCCTCATACTTGGGCTCAGGCTCCTCGGAGATCGTGCTCGTTATTACCTCGTGACGAAATTTTGACTACTGTGTGACGAGGAAGAAGCACGAGTTTGGTAGGAGTTTGGTTGAGGTACGTGAAGGCGGGAGAGGAAGAAAAGAAACCGAGAAGGCTTACCTGTGGGGTGGTGTGTTGCTCATCCTGTGAATGGAAGTAGCCACTCTCTACCTCTCTGCGTGCATGGCTGATCTGACGATGCGGGAGAGCCGAAAGTCGAGCTACGATGCTAGACCTCACTTACCTTCGCCATATCTCCACATTCCAACGGAAGGTCTCTTTCCCCACACTGCCCATACTCACGGCCTCAACCATAGCGCCTTCTTTGCAGTAATGCCAGCCTGTTTGGTGGAACTTACCTTCGAAGTGCTCCTTGATGCATGCTGAGTTCGTTTGTCTGGGGAAGTTGCTCTACCCCTCTTCTTCTTAGCTGCATGACTCACCACTAGAGGTTGTATACCTGTCAGGGACAAATGAACCTAGCCGCAATAGTGAACTAGGTGCATTAAGAAGGGGACTGGAGAGAGAAAGACAGGGGGGGGGGGAATTAGAAAGGGAGAGTAATGCATAGCTGATCTTAACAGTTGTCTGAGTAATACTTCCACCTACTGCATAACTTCGACAGTAAACGATTACGTTGAGAGTACACTGTTGCACCCTGAACTGTTACTGCCATGGCCAGATGAAATTGTTGTGTCTCCTGTTGGACTTCTATATTTTCTACAATTGCGCGAAGTTGGACACTTCAATCATTAACAGCCAGTTGAACTTACGGTCGACCCCACCGACCTTGCTGCTGGATGGGTTAGCTGGATCATAAACTACAGAGATCTTACTGTGTGTTGTTATTGCGTACTGTTGCGTTTGCTTCCGAGTTCGAATAGAACACAGGGAGTGTGCTCTAATCAAATGCAGCCCCTTTTTAGGTTGTGTCTCGGTTGCTTGATCGGGGGCTAGGCAGTGTAGCTTTGGAAGATTGTCAGGCTCCGTGAGGGGATTGGTGCCACAACTTAGAGGACAGTTAGGAGGTTGTTGCTCTGCGATTCAGCTTCCATTTGGTCATTTTACTGCGACTTCTGGCCGCCATTTCGGGGCTCTTAGGCCCATCGAGGTAACAAAACCCTCGCGTGTCAGTTGCGTTAGCCCCTTCTCGTATCTTGAGCGTCTGACTTTTCTTCTCCTATCCTTCTTAATCTCAATCTAATCTGTGTTTGGAGAGGAGGACGGCAGGCGAGATTGCAATCCGTAGGACCGCATCAAGGTCCTTGTGGGGGTTGACCCACTGATTGCGGGAGCTCTGCCGGAGTCCAGGCGGGACTTCGGAGGCGGGGAACTCAGAGGTAGGCCGACACGATACCATTAGAATCCCAATAAACCTTTATATATACAAACCTGGTGTTTTTGTCTGTTTAATTTTGACTTGTGTATATGTTTGTCTTCTTTTTCAGGACTCTAAAAAATAAAAAAGGAACCTATTATGTGTGTTTAAGTCATCTGTTTGTGGTAAAAATCACTATTTTTGCATGCGATGATCTGAATGGGGCTAGAGATGAGGTCCTCCTGATTGATTCGGTCGCTTTGCTCATTTACTTAAGACATTCAAATGGGGCTTGAGATGAGGTCCTTCTGACTAATCCGGTTGCTTTGCTCATTTGCCTAAGACATTGAAATGAGGCTGGAGATGAGGTCCTCCTGACTGATCTGGTCATTTTGCTCGTTTTCCTAAGACATTGAAATGGGGCTGGAGATGAGGTCCTCCTGACTGATCCAATCGCTTTGTTTGTTTGCCTAAGATATTGAAATGGGGTTGGAGATGAGATCCTCTTGACTGATCCGGTCACTTTGGTCGTTTGCTTAAGACATTGAAATGGGGTTGGAGATGAGGTCCTCCTGTCGCTTTGCTCGTTTGCCTAAGACATTGAAATGGGGTTGGAGATGAGGTCCTTTTGACTGATCCGGTCGCTTTGCTCGTCTGCTTAAGACATTG
>BFEA01000142.1:1403484-1422918 GCA_003427395.1 Chara braunii
AAAAAAAAAAAAAAAAAAAAAAAAAAACGAAAAAAAAAGTAACGAACACGAATATGGGCGCGGCCGTGGAACAGGTGCAGCCCAAGAAGGTTCAAGTTCAAGGGGGTGATGGGACAGCGCCTGTTTGTTTTAAGTAGGTTGGAGTAAATGGTTGAGTACAACCATTTATAGAAGTATCTGGCCTGAGAAAACGGTTAGATACTTCTGGAGGTTGATGACCTTGGTTCTCCTAGGGGAAAACCAAGGCACGGAGCTTCTGGCCGTTGATTTAGATCGGGGCCAAGAGCACCCGCAAAGCAGCTGCCCACATGCCTTCAGTTGGCTATAAAAGTCAGCACTCAACCCAACAGCCTCACACTTGTGGCAGTGCTGCTAGACCATTCACTTGAGTGAATGTTGGCTGGCTGCTATTGTGGGGCGGAGAGGAGGGAGAGGAAGTGTTGTTGGAGAAGAGAGTGGAGGTCTGCAGGATGAGAGGATATGCTGCTGGTGGAGAGCTGGTGGTCTGCAAGTTGGAGGGAGACGCTGCTGGAGGAGGACAGGCTAGTGCAGCCATAGCCAAGACTGGACGCTCACTTCCCCACCCCTGTGGTAGTGTTGTGGCCGACAGGCTGCGTCAGGGCTAGACGGTCCAGCAAGCAGCAAGGGTTAGACGGGGGTTACGCTGCCGAAATTTTGACTCAGAGGCGACTTTTTTTTAGAAGGAAGTGCTATCAATTTTTTTGGCACAGCGGCAACTGCACTGTCACTGGGGAAGTGTTGCCGATTTGGCGGCACGATAACGGTGACATTTTCAATGGGATCATTTTGCCGAAATTGGCGGAAGCATCGACATTTTTTTGTGTGTAGGGAAATGTTGTCCGATTGGAGGCACGTTGACGACATTCTTTCCAAGGGGCAGTGCTGGTAAAATTTTACGGTGTAGTGGAGCCGACATCTTGGTGTGCGGCTAGACGGGAGTGTCGCACGACGATGGTGGTATCGGTTGGAGTGAGTGCATGTGGCAGTGGTTATTGGGGCTCGTGGCACATAAGGTTTTGAGTTAGGGCCACCTTTATTTTGTTTGCGGCGTGCGGTGTAAGCGGTTTTGAATTATGAACCATCTGTTGTTGCAGGCGATGGTGTGAGACTGTCCAGGACCACTTGGAACCATTTTGAGACCAGGTGGGGCCAACTTGGGGTGTGGACGTATTGGTTTGAGGTGGTATTGATTTGCAAGTTGGTTTGGGACAAATCCTTGGAGGTCATGGTGGATTTGGAACAGTGTTGGGAAATTGTGACACAGTCAGGGACTATGTAGGGCACTGGGACCACGTGAGACTTATTGTTGAGAACACCCTCCTTGAGGGTTACCTCATCGAGTCTTTTTAGTGGACCTGACCTTGCTCATTCGGGCATTTGAAGAGACAGGCGAACCGTCGTTCAGTGGAACGGCCACGAGTTATGGAGTTGTGGCCTGATAGTTTGATTTTCAACGACGATTAAATTTTATCTGATTGGAGTATTACTCGACTTTCTTGAGTGATTCGGATCAAACTTCACTCAAGGTCGGTCAGTTGATTGACTCAGACTTCCCTTCACCTCTGTATGAACCCACACTTTGTTTGACCCTGTTTGTTTTGAATGTTCAAAAGAAAAGATAGAGGAAAGTTGTGTGAGTCATGCGTGTGAATAGAAAAGTCTCACTTGTGCATGGGGTTGCATTTGTTTTTTTCGAACTTGTTTTATTTATGTTTCATGCATGTAGGTAGAAGGATGCTTGAAAAGGAGATTGATTTTGCCTATTAGAGAAAGGAAAAAGGATTGTCCTCTTTTTACTTCTTACTTGCCTGCATGTCAAAAGGGATTCGTTGTTTTGAAAAACGTTAATTATATGTGCACCTTAAAACGAATTCGATTGAAATAAGGCACATAAGGTTAAAAGAACTTAGTTTTTTCCCGGGATTTACCATTTCTATCCCGAATTACCTTATTTACATGTATCTGTCCAAATTATTATCATTCTTTATCTGTTTTGTTTCTTTTCGTCTAAGTGACCCTAAACTCAGGAGAAATAAGAATAATTGAAAGTTACTTGTAGTGGACACATTTTTTTTTTTTAGGAAGCATCTAGGTGAGGGTTCGTTGCTTCAGGAATCGGCCCTGTTATCGACCCAAAGTGAACCGTTCTACGGGAGGGTACTTTGTCGATTCAGTGGATACGGCCCGACTTCTAAGATCCGAGTCTTGTGCTCGGGCGAGGAGGAGGAGTATCCTATACCACTTCCTAGAGGGAGAGGCATGCAACACTTCAAACAATGCACTTGATCAAGAATCATCCGCAAATCAGTCTGTCATCCAATAAGATTAAGAATATGTGAAGATAAGAGTGTGTCTAGTCTTATGTCGGCGGCAGGTAAAACGAATAACTTTAGCAATTTATTTCATCAAGTCAAAACTAAGGTAGTCAATTACCTTGTCGGCTACATCAATGTTATTGTTGGTAGTCAACTCCTCGTTGGCGGTTGTATGATTGTTTTGTGAAATTCGACCTGGGGTGGTTGAGTTTTATTTCGACCTTGTGTGATTGGATATATGAAATAATGATTTGAATTCTTTCAGTTGTCATTTCGGATTGGATATATTTTTATCGAGTACAGTGGATTTCTTTTGAAGTAACCGAGTGTGGTTATTATTACTTTCATTTGACTGTGTGTTAAGGGACTAGAATTAATGTAGGGTTTCACGCTTGGTTGAGACCGTCGTAGTTGACTGGCGTACGCTCTGTACTTAGGAGATCAATGCCCTAAGGAACGAACGACTCTCGGGTCCACTTGACGTTAACCAAGCGTCTCTATACTACAGCGAACGAGCAAACGCCCTCCACTGATCTACCTCTGCGATTGAATATAAAAACTTTCGCATGTGGGTTAGTAGCTCGGTAGGGATACGCCCCTAAGGATGGTGACAACCCCTTATTGACGGAAAGTTTATGCCCCGCAGGAACCTATCCTGTCGTAGGAAACCGTACGATGTACAGCTGGCGCACCCGGCTAGAGCGGCGAAGGGACGGGGTTATTTTGCGTCGTTCCCAAGTTGTGTCTTTAGTTTTTGTTTAACTCCTGCGTGACACGGTCGGGAGAACTCTCGCCTTTGAGGAAAAGGCGGGAGCCGATGCGCTCGACAACGGGAACCTATCCGTTCGTAGGGGACCGCGGGAAGTACAGTTAGCGCACTCGATTAGAGCGACGAAAGGACGATCAAACCACGCCCTTCTCAGTGGCTCACGGAGTTATTTTACATCGTCCCTAAACTATCTCTTGGTTTGGTTTTGTTTACTTCTGCGTGACATGGTCGGAAGGGCTGCCTCGCTTTTTACAAGCATGGGAGTCGATGTGCTCCAGAGGTGGCTTCCTTGTCGGGAATAACGGCTACCTACCGTTGTCCTTAGTGGAACGACATGCGGATATTTCTTTTTTCTTTTTATGATGGATCAATTGATCATATTTTGATTTCTAAAAGGTAATTATATTATCATCGTTGATTGATTTATCAATATTCCATAAATTTTGTCGTATTTTTTGAACATTTCAATTGGATGTAAATTCTTAAGGTTCTGATATTATTTGCGTCGTACTTTGTTATTATTTAGATATCCATCGACATTACTTATAAATTTTGTTGTTTTTGTGTTGAAAATTATTGAATTTTATGTATAATAATTTAATCGGATATTTTATTATAAATTTAAGGTATGAAACTATTTTGAAATATTGTCAACTAAACGTTCACTTTCTTTTGATATTGTTTTGCAGATTTATTCAGTCATACATTTGATTTTCATATTGGAATGAATTACATTTTAATCGATTATTTTACCCAGACTTCCATTTATTTTGAGATTATCTTTTTTTTTTATGCATTTTTATGATAAGAGTGCATCTGATTTACTGTTGAAGATTATTTAGTTTATATCTCTATGAAATTTCATGTGAAAGCATTTATTGTAAGTTGTATTGTTATTGTTGAAAATTTTTGAAAATGTTATCATGTCACAATAATTTTTTGATGGATTCGTGAGCTCCATAAGTGGTAGTGAGGTCCACGTCGAAGCTATGCTCCTAGTTCTTAGTGAGATGTTGTCTTCCGAATCCTGAGTGGTTTAAGGAAGGGAGACTACAATATTACTGAAAGGGGGGAAGACGTTGATATCTTGTTAGAATGTTGTCTATAAGGGTAGGGGATTACTGTTTGTCATGAGGGGAGGAGTGACCACATTACCTTGTGTGAAACATGGTTACCTTACCTCCATGATGAGGACCTAGTCAACCTCGACTGTGTGGGGTGAGGTTGTTCTACTCTATATGCAAAGGACCAATGGGGTAAAAAACATTGGAATCGGAAGGAACGTGGTGAGGCTCGAATATAAAGTGAGACTTGATATCGAGATGTTATCCCTTGAAGAGGATTACACCACTCCTCGACGCATTTCACAAGGGGTTCGGAAGTAACGGGCATGATAACTTATGTGGAATGGAATAAGAGTCATAACTTGGTCCGAGAACTTTGGACGAATGATTTTTCTCATGAATGGTTAGTTCGGGCTTTGTCTTAACTACCTAAGAGATAGATTTTGAAAGATCCGTCATGGGTTAATCCTTATTGTTTTTTTATAAATGGATGTATCAACTGAATGGGTTTTTGTTTTGGAACTAGTCCGAGGGTTTCCGCGACCATTTTGAAAGACAAAATTTTGTTTTGAGTAACCGCAAGTGGGATGATGTTGGGATCATTCTGAAAAAGTTCATCTAAATTTAAAGTTTTCAGATGCTAGACTTGTGTCCAAGTTTTGGTAAGGTTTGCCAGAAGAAAAATTTGCTATCATTCCATCAACTTATGAGTTGTATTGATTGAAGGGTTCTAGAGACTAAATTCAGTTCTGTTGTTGTATTGTTGTAAATTGGTGGAAAAGTTTTCGCTTAGTTTCAAACAATTGTTGGAATTGTTGTGTATTGTGTTCATTCTTTTCACATGGAAAGTTTGTAAGGATCATGAACTTTTACTTTGGTGGTGAACGTCGGGAACAACATTCAATAGGGTCCGAGAATATTGTCAGGGCAAATACCCAGACAAATAGTATTTATCGAGGATTTTAAACGTCGGACACTGTTCGATTTATTTTTGTTGAATTGGATAACTTTATGAGACTGACGTTGTTAAAAGTTCATTCACATTAACTTATGACTAAAGAGACTGAAACTTTCATGAATTTTAATTCAGACGATTGCGGCGTCTAAGAGTAATGGCGGTAGTCGGCGACTTCTAGCAGACCTATTTTCGTGGCGTGTGAACGTGGAAATGCAAGAACTAGACCTATTATATATAAAATAACATCGCTCAATTGCTAAGTTGTGCGATTCAGAGCCTAAGTAGGCAAAAAAAACGGACGACGCTCGGGTCCTTTAAGCGTTAACCAAGCGTATTTATACTGTAGCGAGCGAGCAAACGCCATCAGCTGACCTACCTCTGCAATTGCATCTAAAAACGTTTGCATGTGGGTCAGTAGCTCGATAGGGATACACACCTAAGGGTGGTGAGAACCCCTTAGGAAATGAAAGTTATGCCTCACGGGAACCTATCCTGTCGTAATGGATCCGGGAAAGTACAGCTCGCGTACCCGGCTAGAGCGGCGAAGGGACGACTCGACCACACCCGTCTCAGCGGTCCCCTTTCGCCGTCTCGATCCAAAGTTTGTCTTTCATATTCGGACGCGCTTCCGGGTCCAAGTCGAATCGGGCGTTGACCAAGGCTGGCCTCGAGGGGTCAACATCTGGCGGATGTACCAAGATCATCTTCCCGATTGCTCTCTCGATCTCTGCATAGATAAAAGGCATGTCGTCCAATGAAATTTGCAACGCAATGACCCAGAATGTATTCTCGTCCCTCTGTCATCTTAACTCCTTAAACTTTGCACGTGTCATCCAAGGTTTGAATAAAACCTTGTACGATGACTCTCCCAACGGGATCTCCAGGTGTCCTTTTGCCACCATATATTCTGCCACCTCCCTTACTTTAGCCACGTAAGAGACGACACCCGGTCCCCACGTAAGAGACGACACGCAGTCCCCACGTAATAGACGACACCCAGTCCCTCAATCTTCACTCTGCCCCATCTCGTATTTGTTGGGAGTTGCTTGTTGCCTAGTACCCATCAATCTTCGAACGCCCGAATTAGGTCATCCTTGTATCTTGCGGCGTCTTTATAGATCACTGTGACAGTCCTCTCTTTCAACAACTTCACCTTGATGTCATCCAGCGATGTGTTCAACTTGAATCTTGCCTCCCGAGCGTCCACCTCCATCTCTCCTGGGTCAATATTTGTTGGGTAAACTCCATCATCAAAGCACATAGCTAGTAAGTCTCAGATCCTGTCTTTTTCTTCCCAGTAGTTCCTCTCCTCGTGAGGCGCTGCTGGGGGGGGGCTTCCCGTCCCAGTCTGCTCTGTTTCCAGCTCCATTTTAGTTATGCAGCGGCTTACAGCCCTAATCTCCCTTTTGTTCCCGGGCCCCTATACTCTTCGTTTGCTTGCAGTCCACGTCGTTTGCATGTTCATACTCCGAACTTCGACACTCGGTATTGGCGTGAAGGGAATCTTGTACCTCTGCTTGTTTTACCAGCGCATATGGTTAAGTGACACCATGTCCGCCCCTCATGGGAAGCGCTTGCTCAGAAAACTTCAGAGTGATATCACGGCGGTGCCACTCTGGAAGGCAGCTCGGGTTCTGCCGAACCCAGTAAGGCAGTAGCGGAGCGCATAGCGCCAGCCGCTGCAAGGCCCGTCCCCTCCGGTTCCGGGTTTTCAATGTCGTCCGTCTCATAAAGTTCTGTAGGTAGGTAGTGAATTGAAATAATTTGAAATAATTTGAAAGAACTCATAAGCCTTAGGAGTAACTGTAGGTAGGTAGTCAATTGAAGCCTTAGGAGTAGTTGTAGGTAGGTAGTGAATTGAAATAATTTGAAAGATGATGAAAGATTTTAGAGGAAAAAAAAAAAAAAGATATATATATATATATATATATATATATATATATATATATATATATATATATATATATCGTCACAAACAGAATATATATATATATATATATATATTTTCCATCCGGGGATAGCCATATATTTTTCTCTCACCTCACATATGTTTCTTTTAACGGGCGTTCTGCCATGTCATGGAATATATAAACCAATAAAACACATTCGTCTAAAAACTCTTGCACGTACATGCAATCAACAAACTAACAATATTGCATCTTCATCTTTCATATCTCCGATCTCACAATCGAAAAAAAATGAAATCACAAAAAATATAATACAAAAATTGAATCCTATACAATTGGTAGAAAAAACATGTTGTGTTTGTGACGAATTAGCATTACAAATTGATATTCACGAATACTTACCATACGAACCAAAGATTATAAATTGCATGAAAAACTATTTACAAAATCTTGAACCTCTACTGCATCCAGATCTCATTAAATATTGCGACTGTAGTGATCTATGTCCACTATTACAGAACATTATGTTATCTAAGAACGGTATAAATATTGATCAAAACAATGATATCACAATCAATATATGTAACGAATGCAATAATGCACTATTTGACTCAAGACGACAAAGACACATACCTAAATTTGCAATTGCAAATCATTTTTTCATTGGTGGATTACCGTCATCATTACAAGCAGCCACTTGGCCCGAGCTACTTGTGACCAGTTTAACGAACATACTTGCACAAACAAGAATAATGCGCGGAGAACTACATCGCTCAATACGTTCCCACTTACTCGTTTTTGAAGCAATTTCAGGTCAAGCTGCTACTTTATTACCTAAATCGATAACAAAAGATACATTCTATCGAATTATTTTAACGGGTCCTTTCACTGATTCACAACTCATACGAATAAAAAAACTACATCGTATACGACATTCAATAGTCGAAGAGTTACTTACATTTTACATTACAAACAACTATTTTTATTCGCACATAAAATTATATAAAATCGAACTTGATACTATTCTCATTGATGATCCCATGTATATTCCAAATAATATAATGGAAGATCTATCATCTCATATTACATACGCTAAAGAACTGGATGATGAACAAGATAGTTTAAATGCACCTAAAGAAACTTGCAATGAAAATACATACATTGAAAAAACCGTTCTTTTTTCACATGAAAATGCACCAATAGATAACGCTCTCGGAAAATGTATTCTCGAACGATTATCAAAAACAAATAACTACGAACCTATATTTGCACTCCATACATCATCAAAATTTGCGAACATGTTTGATCCAAATCTCAAAGCTAAATTATTCCTTCATTTATTTCCATACGGCCGAGGATATCGGGAGAAACAAAACGATGAATACCGGTTTCACAATATTTATGTACAAAGCATTACTGTTTATTAAGCAATCGACACTTTGCACGAGATCCATACTACACAATGATAAATTTCGACTGTTTTTCTCTCGATCGTGGATATAAATTTTCGAATATAACTTGTAAAAAACGACTACAACTACATCAACCAATTGTTAAAATCACAACTGACATGTTAAAAGTTCGTCTAGAAAATGCTCGACGTCGTCGATGTGGTCATACTACACCTCAAAACAACCAAGCTGTAAATGATCTACTTCGACATGTTGAATGCGCATCTGCACATGTCTGGGGAAGCAATGCAGAACGACGCACACGCCGTCAAGAAACATTTGCAACTTGCGATCATTTTGGCCAACCAAGTTTTTTTATTACATTAACACAAAATACAGATACAACATATCTTTTTGCATCATATGTCGGTCTTCTTGATGTCAATGAATTTTGTAATATCTTTATAACTAATCCTGATATAAATACTGAACAGTTAAAAGAATTATCAATGGCAGATAACATTGCATCAGCACGTTTGTTTGATCGATTGGTCTTAATTTTTTTATATGATATTTTAGACTTTGACCCAACTACACATAAAAGCAAATCTACAAGAGGTTTATTGGGAAATGTCAAAGCATACTTTGGAATGGTAGAAACACAAGGACGAGGAACTCTACATTTACATGCACTTGTTTGACTTGAAAATACACCACTAACAGATTTTGATAAATTATAAACTTTAGATCCTCAATTTATCAAATTAGTAACACAATACGTTGACAGTATTATAAAAACATGTGACATTAAAAATATTTCATCACTATCTTGTACAGAATGTCATGCACCACCACCATGCAATATAGTACATCCAATATCGCTATCAGCACGTTGTTCACCATTCTCAAAAAAACCTAGTAAAATATTACATGAACCTACAAGCTTAAAATGTACACATTGTAATACATTTTTTAGTTCACAACACATACATCGTCAACAAATTTTAGAATCTAAACCGTCGCTTGGATATGATCATTTATACGATCATATTCCACCAAGAGAAACACACGTTCGTATGACCGACGATGTATTCCACATTCATCCAACAAGTCAAAAACTTCTAGCAATGCCTCCACACTATACTAATTTTTCTATATCATTGTCTGCACTTCTTTGCTTAGTACAATCCCATCACTGGACACATACAAAATCATGTTTCAAACATACACGCCTGAACAAAAACGACGAAGTCTACCGATATTTTTTCCCTCGAGAACATTGTAACGAAACAACGATAAACAATACAGGAATCGAATTAACACGTACACCTGGAAATGAACATATTAATGCATATAGTTATATAATTTTATGTGCTTTTAAATGCAATCATGATATCCGACCCCTTTTTGGCGGTGTTGAAGCTGCAGAACGTATATTTTACTGTTGCAACTATGCAACTAAAGATCAACATAAAATTGATTGCAAAATTGTTCTTCGCTTAGCTGCTTTTGATGCACGACAACATCGAGAACAACTCATTGAAAAATTTTATCCATTCTCATCTGAAACAAAAACTCGTCGTCGATTACCATCCCAACTATTTAGCATAACTAACAAACAAGAAACTGCCGACTCACTTTGTGCATTATACTTACTAAGACAATTTTGTGCTTATCAAAGTCATACATATAAAAAAATTCATTTATAACATATGTTAACACAAATTCTAAACGACAACGAGACCATTTGCACTCTACAAAAAACAAATAATACATATATTATTTCTCATCCACTCGATGATTATATTTATCGATCAGAAATACTTACAAACATATCTCTTTATAAATTTGTTATGCAATGTTACCGTTCGAACGAAATCTTCACATCAGATAACATATATTGCTTTTTAGATAGTCACTCATTATATCAAAACAAATGCTTGAACCAATATAAGTATCCATGTATACTTGTAACTCCTTATTATATGCGCATACCTTATTTTCAAACTTGTATGGATGAAAACAGTAAAATAAAACATGATCAACTATCTCTATTATTATTCAAACCATTCCGTCAACAATCTGATTTAATATCTGACAACGAAAATTGGCATGACGCCTTTGTTTCTTTTTATAAAATCATTTCTCTATTTGTCCGAAATATATATTTACAAATGCAAGATTACCATGTTGCTCGTGAACGTGCAAATGAAATACAAAAAAAACGACATGTACAACCTACAAAACAAAATGAAGACGATGAAAAATCTAATTGTTCCTCAAACCAATCAAGTGACGATGATTTTATATTTTATTCTCCATCTGAGATGATACTCCATATGATACGTTAAATCAACAAAATCAAAATGAAGAACAATACATTCCAATGATCAGTTCTACATCAATACAAGAACATAACGATTTACATCATGTTACAAAATTAATGACACCATCTATATTTCAAACACTACAATTATATAATACATTATATAATTTTACTTCATCTCCAACATCCACTTACACACAACAAAAAATATCCAATATTGATACAGCTCTATCATGGACAAAAACAAAACCGTCTATAGCATATGAAATACCAAATTCAACTCAAAGATGGAATGATATACCTTCATCAACTTGTATTGAACTCATTACAGATGCACTTCAACCACATAAATCCATTAAAATACAAACTTCTAAACCATTTTCCTCTCCTATAGCTCTTTTCCCCACAATATCTAAACTTTCTCAGCATTATTCATTAAACAAAAAAAGACATACCTAGTTTTACACCTGAATTATCTAGACTAATCATTGACGAATTCAGTATGATGAGCAAATCCGATTTTGTACGTTTAGATATTGCATTACGTGATGCACGAAAACTGGATATTTCATTCAGAGGAATTCATATACTTGCATCCGGTGATAATTTTCAAATGCCACCAGTAAAATGCATACCAGTTTTCCATGAACCGTCTCTAAAACTTGCACACACATCTTCCGATCATGAAACAATTCAAACTATGAAGATTATTTTCAACTGTCATAGTATTAACCTATTCAGAACGATTTAAAACAGATACTGAATGGGGTACACATTGCAAAAATGTTAGATTCGAAATATGGACTAACGAATTTCATAACATAATCAATAATAGATTGAGTACCAAATTCCAAAACAGTTCTATAACACAATTAATCAATCTTAAACCAAATTGTCACCCTGTATTTGTTGTCCCCGATAACGATAATCGTGTTAATCTCATACATACATACACGCGTACCTTATGCAAACAATTACAAAATGATCATATTACCCTATTCGTATAATTGTTGACTTTAAAAATGCATTAAAAAACAAAGATGTTCATGACCTTGAATATATAATGTCATTGCCAGATAACAAATTAGATAGATTTGCACATTTTATTAATCTTCTACCAGGTATGCCAATCACTTTTACACAAAATGTCGATCTATCTCGATGAATTGTTAATGGAACGTTTGAAATTTTGCATTCACTACAATTTCCAATTGATACTACATTTTTCACTTTCCATGACAAAAATGCAAATATGCGTGTATTGCTTCCAGGTTGTGCACCTGACCTAGTTTGTGTTCATGTCCCAAATCGATCGCCGTTTGAACAACTCTCATCCTCAATCAGCGAAAATTTACCAAAAGATATGTATCCTGTATTTCGACAACAAAGTCATAAATCCATCACAATTGCACTCCCTATTACACGAGGTATGCCTCAAAAAACTTGTACTATTCATCCTTTACAATTTCTTTTCATTTTTGTAATCTCATTTGCTATTTATAAAATCCAAGGTGAAACATCATCTTGCCTAATAGTCGCCGAATGGATAGCATCTTCTGAGGAAAAAAAACCTAAACATAATGTTTCACAACAAGGTTATATCATTGTTTCTCGTGTGATAAATAGGTTTGCTTTATTTTGTCTCAAACCATTAACCAATGAAATTTATTCATACTTCAAACCTCCTGATACTATTCTTAAGGAATACATACGTCTTGAAACTTTAGCAAACGAACTTCTTTCTCACAATCTTCATATAAAAAACTTTCCATCAACCTCTTTTCAAAATACCCCTTCTAATATCCTTTCTGATACATCTAATAAATGAAATAAAAATCATATATTATCAAATAATGCATTTTTTCATCTAGCTATCGTCTCATCGACATTAATACAACAACCTTCTAACTCAAATAACAATGAACTTCCATCAATAAATTTTCCTCTTCCAATCCTCTCACGGGATCCACCTTCAAACACAGCACAACTATCCTCACAATGCAAATATCACACTATTCACTACACAGCATGGCTATCAGATGTACCCATTGACGATTATATGGATTTATTAATGGAGACTTTTCCTTTTGTATTCACAACAAATAGTTTATCATATTCTGCTGGTATTCCACATCGCAACTATACCTTTACAGATCATCATCTTGATGCACGCCACCAATCGCGTCCACTACAAACATATGATAATTTTCTCATGCCTCTTCATTTGCATGATAATCATTGGGCACTTGGTTATATTGACTTAAAAAATCGCATACTTTTCTTCTATGATAGTTTTGCTTCTTCTGACAATCCTTTTTTTCAAAATATGTTTTCTTAGTTTCAACATCGCACAGACTTTCTTTCAACAATAACAAATATACCCTGCATCAATCTTTGCGAACCAAAACAAACCAACTCCTATGATTGTGGAGTTTTCATACTCGCCATGACACGCCATCTACTCTTAAGACCACCTCTTCCTCACATTGCATGTTTCAGTCAATTAGATATGTCATTCTACAGATTTTTAATACACAATGAACTTGTCACAAAGACTCTCAAAACTATAATTCCATATCCACATCTTTCATTCCCAATACCACCTTTATATAACTGTTGATAACTTCCTCACCTGAATTTGTAATTTAATTTAAAAAAAGCGAATTAAATCTTTAAAAAAATACATATTGAATGATTCATATTCTATAATACAATCCACATGGAAATATATATATTCGTCCTTTAAAAATGTTGTCTTTGCAATCAAAATTTTGATCGTGCTTCTAACCATTTCATCTAAATGTTTGTTTTGTGTACATTTTCAAACAAACAAAAATAAATCGTCTTGCAAATTGTTATTGCTGAAATGGATGCATCATCAAGCACTGGACATATGTATATACATTACTTGTGATCAATAAATGCACATTTGTTTGACCCTGTTCTTCAAGACTACTATCCAGCTTTTGTTACTCATCCACCCAATACATTCATTCCCTTTGAACATATATTCGAAGGATTCCAAATCGCATATACACGTGAAAGATATTCTAATATTCAAAACCCGATAATTGCACCAGTACTCGATGATTTCTTTATTATAGATCATTTTAATGCAACTTTAACTCCTTTCTCCCTTTTAGTTCATCATTATAACCCTGCTGAAGTCACCAGAGCACAACACACATATCACTCCTCTTACCAATCGCCACCAAATACAAGACAACTTTTCATTTTTTGCATCACACTGCATTAATGACTTTTCGTTCTGAACGCAAAACATTTTTCATCATTGATCACGCTATTGCAATAAGAATAATGTCGCACTCATTTTTTTTCATTTGCTATTATTTCATTAATCACATTTAATCACATCCCATCACATTCTCTATCGTTTGCTACAACACAAGATTTTGACGAATTTTTATCAAACTACATCAGAGTAAATCGAACAAATTTTCGAATCGCATTCTATGGTTTCACACTTTCAACTTGCACTTTTGTCACTCCTGTATCCAGACAATTAGCTCGTTATAGAGCAGCTTCACTTCGATTATATCTCATCAATCATTCTCATGATTCACACATATTAACACAACTTGTCAGCCTTTCAAACCACATACTATTTGCTTTCCGTCAAAACATGCCCAACAATCCTGCTTTCTTAGCACAATGGTTTTTTTGGGGCTCTGGTCCATGGTTTTATTATATACTTAACCACATTGTTCGACGTCCTATCTCATATTCATATTTCTCTTCTCATTCCATTCGACACTTCATACCTTTTACTGAATTTCGACGAGCCTTTGGAGTTGATCATGATGGCAACGATTTAGCACTGGTTGCTTTCCAATCACTTGGAATTGAATAATAATATTATTCCTAAAAATATAATACAAAGCATTAAAATATATATAAAAATACCCACACATTGAATATACAACCTTTTCCTTACTTCCCCTTTGCTTTCATTTTTCCCTCTATCTTGCATCCCTCCCTTCTTTATTTCTATGTCATTTATATATTTTTTTTTCTTTTTCTATACAAATAATAACTATTACTTTTTTTTTATGTATCTAGACTATGATATGTGGAACGTCATACGCCCAAACACAAGCTGCCGACTCGAACGCTCCAAATCCCAAGCGCCAAAAAAACAGCATGGAAGACATACTCAAGGCAACGAGGAGCTTACGAGAAAAGAAACGTGCAAAGACACACATCATTCATAGGTGAACGTCTGAGCTACGAGATTTCATCGAATAGCTAAAAATTACGGGACCAAAACCAGCGGGATCAGTGCAAGTGACAGAAACTGGATATCTCGTACAATTCAAATTACGCTAAGCAAGAGATACACGTGTCATCGATATGATACTGACTGACATCAATCAAGAAAACGAAGTCGATTATATACATTGGACATTAACAAACGTTCATGGCAACACACAAGACGACATGTTATCGCTTCAACGCAAAGGAACGGTCTACAATTATGACGAAGAGCTTACACTGCCAGCGATCGGAACACTAATGACATTCAACCGAACCACAAGACATCGAATCAACATATGGAACGACAACGAGTATCCTTGTTTTAATGCAAACAGAAGATCGATGAAACCTGTTCCATCAGACAGAATTACACAGCAACACATACATTCGACATCGAATGAGCATTTGTCTTCTACACACAATTCAATTACAAGTACTGCATACGCTCGAGAAGGTGCAGATCCAGCCGCATAAATGATAAGGTAAAAATCTTCTATCATTTATACCAAAACCCAAAAACATAAAATATGACAAACAACAAAACTTTCTCCCCTTCCTTTTCTGCTCTTCCTTCATACTATAATCAATACTACGAATATATTAAAAAATACAAATTCTACTTCATAAATAACAACAAATTTCTGTTTTTTTCTACACAAAAACCAAAAAAAAAAAAAAAAAACAAACAGCTGAAAATTACTTCCTTCCTATTTTTTTCTTCTTTCAATTTATAATAACTCTAACAACTATAAATATATTCCCCAAATCAACAAAATTTATCTTAAATGCCCATCTTCTTTACCACTCCTATTAATTATATTTATTTATCCTTTCATATAAATTCATTAATAATTATTAAAAAAAAAATCCACATACAACAATCAACCCAATCAACTTCTTTATTTGCACTGTCTCAAATTGTTTTTTGATTACTACATACGAATGATTGTTTTTCTTATATCTGTCGTTTTATTTTTTGTCCGATCTTCGTATACAATATCTACTCTTCATCGTTTTTTCAACGATCTTCACACATATTTACAACAACACAACCAACAACACGAATTCCAAATTGATGAGGAAGGAATTATTATCTTTTACTTCGCATATCACTCTACAACTTCTTTATCATTATAGATTTTCCTAGCAGATATCACACCATCACCAACAAATTCTCAAAATATACGTATTGCCATCATCAACGACATGATTTGCCTTTTAGATACACCTCATCCTAAAACAAGAATTCTACTAACTAATACCACTCATCATAGATACCTTTCCACAACTATTATCGCTTTCAATGCATCATTCGCTTTAACATATATCCTTAACTAACAAAAACAATACATGCCTCGTTTGTCCTTCTCCCCTCTTTCATGACATATCAATAAAGTTTTTCACAACAAACTGAAGAATCGACGACTACATCCACATCGCAACGGAAGGCGAACCAAGCTTGCATCACACAAAAACGATCGACATCAAACGATATCTTTCTTTTTCGATGAGATGCAACCAAGACAAGTATACAAGCAGAATGATTACTGGTTGGAGCAGGACACAAACAAAGCGCTCAAATTGTTGATGGCGACATGATGATCTTTCCAGAGATTCTATATCGTTACTTCAACAATAGGAACTCTCCCCACATTAGTTTTTTCATATTTTTTTCTTTGCTATTAGTTCAAGACATAGTATTTTACTTCAAAGATTCGACTGGAAACAGATGAGAACTTTATACCGTCATAAATATATACTGATACATGAATAAAATAAATAAAATAGGACGTAAGATACACTGTAGAAAGAATAGAGTAACGACTGTACAATGTACGATAGGCTAAACTGTATTACTACATTGTATAATAAAATAAATTCTGAATAGATCACATTACTGTTGAGATAATTAGAGAAAATAGGTTTGTTTGAAATAATAATCACCTGCGCTAATACTGAGGTAATGCCTAGAAAACAAATGACTTTGTTTTCTTGCTTTTCCTTTTCGCCTTCTTTTGGCCTTTAAATATTTGTTACAATACATAATATAGAACCTACGATGTCACTGATGCCCAGATCTCATAAGGTAGATAGCATTGGTCGGAGATGGCACTAGCCAAGGATACTATGCTCCTCCTGAGAGCCTATATAACAAATGCAAACAGCAACACTACAATGACAATGAGAGAACATCCACTAGTAGTAAGAATACTACTGTATCTATGATAATCTTGGTTCGATAAACATTGACACCATTGAAGATCCAACAGTTAGACAATTCATGCATCCTTACCACACATAGTTTCAAAATCTGCAAACAAAGATCAATCCCCATAAATCATTGCTTGTTCCATTTTATTTTTTTTTATTTTTTTTTTCTACCTGCCCAACCACCCGGGTCACTCTCCACAAATAACCCCTTTTCCCTTTTCACTATTCCCAATAATATTCACTATAGCTTTGCACAAAAACTTTTGCAACATGTAACAGATATGACACCTGCTCAGGGGTGCAGCTCCCGCTTGTTCCCTCGTTGGAGGCCTGTTTTTTTTTTTTTTTTTTTTCATGCATGAAAAACTTCCTAAGAGACAGAAGCTTTCCATAAACTTTTCCAACGCTTCCGTATCTTCTTATAGAGATGTCATGAGATACGGGTTTTCTGTTTTTTGAATCCCTCTCGGTTCTTGATTAGTCTGCTTGCTGTTTTGCTTCTGAACCAAGGAATACTGTTAACTGTTTTGACTGTGTCTGCAGCCTAGCCTTGCACCCGACCACAGTAGCGGGAAGCAAGCTTGTCGCTGTTACTATCTCGTATGCGACGTCAGGCATATTTCTCGGCATTATTAAAACAACAACCTTCAAAAAAAAAAACAAAAAAAACCAATATCCACGCTTCTCCATCAGCCACACCCCCCCCCCCCCCAAAAAAAGGCGAAATGACACGTGGACATGGAACGCTCAAGGGGATAATTGTCTGTGTGGAGGCTGCAGATTGCAGCCTGTATAGTCATAACTGCAGGCTGCAGCTTGTAGCTAGCTTCAGGAGTAATAAAGCTTGTGCACTGTGGTTAATGCCGCTGCAGCTTGTGGATAAATATAATGTAGNGGAATACTGTTAACTGTTTTGACTGTGTCTGCAGCCTAGCCTTGCACCCGACCACAGTAGCGGGAAGCAAGCTTGTCGCTGTTACTATCTCGTATCCGACTTCAGGCAAATTTCTCGGCATTATAACAACAACAACCTTCAAAAAAAAAAGCAAAAAAAACCAAAATCCACGCTTCTCCATCAGCCCCCCCCCCCCCCCAAAAAAAAAAAGGCGAAATGACACGTGGACATGGAGCGCTCAAGGGGATAATTGTCTGTGTGGAGCCTCGAGAATGCAGTCTGTAGAGTCGTAACTGCAGGCTGCAGCTTGTAGCTAGCTTCAGGAGTAATAAAGCTTGTGCACTGTRGTTAATGCCGCTGCAGCTTGTGGATAAATATAATGTAGCTTCAGAAGAAGTGCAGCCAGTGCGGCGGCGTCGGAAATCTCAACGAACGGGAACGTGGTAGTGGTTGTGCTAGTGCTAGTGGTAGTGCTAGTAGTAGTACTTGGACCCCCCTGTTTTTTTTTTTCCCTTATAATATTCAACCGAAGTGATCGATACAGGCTATTCGCACAGGCTATTCGCAGGCTTTGAGCGCCGCTTCCCCACTACAACTACTTTTCTACTTTACCCTGGCTGCGCCCCCACGCTCTGCGTGGCACAGTAATGTATAAAGCCAACGCTCGCCCACACACCACACTCAACCCACTCACACACGCACTCACACCCGTGTTGGCTGAAGACCTTACTGATACCAACTGGGAGGATCCAGCTGACTATCTCGGTTGGTTGGCACCGGCCCTGCGTGATTCAGAATGATTTTATTCTGGTCACCTGTTGGCTGTTGGATTCGAACTTTGGTCTTCATTTCAGCAGTTCATGGGTGCATCAACTGAGAATCGGCTGATTTCATACCATACTACTACTCAAAACTCCAACCTTGTAGCTCAGAAAAAGGAGGCCGAGGAGAAAGCTATATCCATCCCAATCCTTCGGCCTACGGTAATCATTCCTGTGCTGGACGCCGAGCCCAACATCCCTCAATCTTGCACATCCCTTTAATGTTCCAGAGCTAGCCCCAGCACTCGTCCCAATCCACATAGTCACCATCAACTATCCCTAACTAAACACTCAACACGAACAGACATAGTGGGAGCAGGGTCTCCCCCTACCAAATCCATCACCACCCTCCTAACCTTCCTGCCCCTCTGTGCCGAGCTCCTATTCAAGCCGGTTTCCAGCTTGGTGACTTGTTTCTTCCGGGTTGAATTGTGAGGTCCCCGGCCTCGACCACTGTTTTTGGAATAAAGTGACAACTTCT
>BFEA01000142.1:1526277-1537979 GCA_003427395.1 Chara braunii
GGACTCTACCTGGATTGGAAAGCACTTAACCTGGACTGTACCTGGATTGCAAAGCACATAACCCGGACTCTACCTGGAATGGACATGACACAACCTGGACTGGACCTGGAATGGACATCACACAACCTGGACTGGACCTGGAATGGACATCACACAACCTGGAATGGACCTGGAATGGACTGCATATATCCTGGACTGGACCTGGGATGGTCAGCATATACCCTGGACTGTAACTACAATGAACAACATATATCCTGGACACTACCTGGAATGGATAGCAAAAATGCACCACCATCGCCAGCCCGTAGTCGTTTGCCCATAAATCGACATGGATAGCCCATGCAGTCTGCCATCACGATTCGAACCCAAGTTGCAAGAAGCTTTTTGTTTTTTTGTTTTTTTTGTAAGCGGAAAATGAAAAAAGGCGATGGCCTTAGATATCATCATTGACCTGCCCGGCCCTAGGCAGTTTCGTAAAATTTTGGTGTTACTCACTGAGCTCCATCGAACGCGCTTTGGACCCACTATTCCGACGATTCATAGTGGGTAGCCCACTATATCACCCAAACTTCGGAAAGGCATATATATGACCACGGGAATTGGGGTTCCTAAGGAGAAATCCGGGTGTGCGACCCAACTTTGGGCGCTAGGAAAGTATTATATATGGGGACATCCGCGATGGTCAATTCTTACGGCCGTAAAATGGGGAGATCGTCTTAGAGCACCGATATTCGTTGTCGTAATGCAAGCAGTCACGTCATCACCAAGGAAGGATGCTTGATTGTTACCTTCAACCAATTTGGCGAAAATTTGAACGCACTTCCTCCATACATCCTGTTCACAGATAACCTGACAGTTCTCATTATAGCAGCCGACTCATCTGTGCAGGCCTGCCAACTGGCCAAAATAATGCGATAGCCTTTTGTCCACACAATAGCAAGTAAGCATGCTCACTTAGCGGTAGGCAAGCAGCCACGTGACAACGAGCCCTCCATGCAAAAATTTGTACTTGTGAGTTGACCTTCTATGTGTTTCAGCTCGCCGCCAGGCTGATACTCCCCGAGATTTGTTTTCAATTTTTTTTTTTCACTTCTGCCTCATATAGAACCGTCGATAATGAGAATTTTTTTTCGCTAGCCAGGTAAAGAGGAAGACACGCAGAGCTAGGCCAGATTGCCAGTCTAAAGTCAAAGACTTGTTATAGTCAGTTGCCTTACAATCGCCACGTGCCGAACGATCTTTGTGAAATGGAAGCCCTTACAGATTTCACGTATGAGGATCTAGAAAACTACGAACTAAACTATCATGAAATCAAGCAGAAATATAAACTACGTAGTTCAATCCTCCTCATGAAAGGCCAACACAGCCTAGGAAAAATCATTATCATTCATATATAGGCCAAGAGAAGACCAAGTAACGCTTGATGAGGCCTAGTAGAACAAAGGCCTTATGCTACGCGGGCCAAGTTTTAAGATATCCTTAATATCAATAGTCCAGACTGTTTGCTTGGTCCAACTTTGTCAAGATCCCAACTGGTCAGTCGTTTGGGTCTCTTTGGCCTCAAGGAATGATACCTAGAGAGAGAAAAGATAAACAGAATGATAAAGCGTTTATGTCAAGGGGATAAAGAGTCAGAGACGGTAAATAAGGAAATGTGAGATTTGAATTAAAGAAAAAGAGGAGATCGACATTCATGCTTTGAGCACTGCATGAGAAATTGAGGAAGAAACAACGGGTGAGGAATAAGAAGAAAGAAAAAAAAATTGTGATCTCATGTGTCCTCGGTCCTTACACAACAACAATTCCCATGTAGGGAAAAAGGCCGAACAACCATCTCACTATGGCAATCCATCTAATTTCCTCAAGAACTGATAGAGCATTGAGTCGAAATAATAGTTTGGAAAATCTTTAAATTTTAAACCGTCAGTACATTTCTCATACATCGATCGTGGGCCCTGCCCGCCAAGCATGACCGATGTATCTGGTCGGTGTTGGAGGCCAAAACCTGCCTTTGTGTGAACTGTCATGCCTTTGTTTTCCAAAAGTGGAAAGGTATTGGTGATTTAACTGAATCTTTCAGGTAAAGAACATGGTAATTTTAACCCAAATTTGTTCTTGGAGTGTTTCTGCTTTATGCCGGGAAGACAAAATGGGCAATAACTTCTATTGTTTTGAGAAATAGAGAGAGAAAATTGAAATTTTGTGTGTTCTTAACCAGCTAACAAAATTTTTCGATTCTTATGGATAGCGGTGCAACAAGCCCACTTCCATTCAAACAACATCGCAGGAAAGCCAAGGAAATCCTGTACAGATAGATAGATAGAGTGATTGAGAGAACAATAGTTTTGGGGGGAAGGACATAATGCAAATGAGTGGGGAGCTTGTCGGGACGACTGTCGGCGGTACGATTGTGTACGACACTATGAAAATTATGGCCCAGCCTCATGTCACCTAATGCCTCGGAAGTGTCGAGGAAGACTGATGGCGTTGACGCCATCGCCATGACGATGGCCCAAGGCCCAACCGGACAAACGTAGGGGGTTTGGCGTTGATAGAAGGATGGTGACAACGGAGGGATAGCATTATTCCGTGGTCAACGCGCAAAGGGCATCTTACATGAAGAACGACGGCCAAAAAAGAGTAAGCAACCACGACGGCATCGATAGAAGCAGCGTGTTACGAACGATTGTTGAGCGGTAAGCTAACGTGCTCCAATGTCCATTATGGAGAGGGGGGGTAGGACAACTTGCAAATGCTTGGCTCGTCGTGACAGAAGAAAATTGCGACAAACTATAGGTTGTAGTTCGTTTTTCCTATATGGGTTGGAGTTAGTGGGGTCTAAGTCCCAATGGCCAAATGGGTGGATGAAATGGTGCACGAAATGTTGCGTCTTAACGCATTGGAGGAGGGGCGGCTAATTGAACTAGATGCATATATTGATTGGAGTGGGGCATATGCTCCTCAGATTGAACAACGAATAATCTTATAAATTATTTTTGAATTTTTTGTATGCCTTCGTTATCATTTTTACTAAGTGTATCATGTGCATAGGCAAATAATTGGACTGAACTCATCAGTGTTATTCAAATTTTCCAACCACGAGGGTCTCAAATTTATAAACTTTTTTTTACAACATCGTACGATTCTAAAATTTTTCATCCCCTTTAATATAACATTCTCAAAATTAATTTTTTTTTTATCCCTTTCTTGTAGGCATTTTAGCAATCGCAGTGTATCTCAAAGTTTGTGATGGAAAGGATAAAAGATCGGTTGTCCAAAAAACTCGTTTCATTTTTGTACTTTGTTTTCACAAACACGTATCTTTTTTATCCTTTATTTACATACATGTCAGTTCATTTTTAATCTTCACATCTCCGCTTAAATTCTGGCAGATAATATAATTTTTGAAAGGTCGGAATGATTTATTATACTAAACTTGAGCTCATGGTGGATTTATATAGACTATATATATTTTTCAAGTCACTATGTAATAAATTGTGAATTTTTTGCCTAAATATTCAAATGCCCCTCTAAATTGTTTGATGATTATCATGCATATTTAGTGTAAGTCTTAGTTACCTCCTGAAAGGTATGTACTACATCCTCCATAAATTTCTTACTTATTTACAACTTCGCAACCTTCTAATCAATGAGTTTTTTCATACGTAAAAAATCATCATCAATCTTACAAGGCAACCAATAACTTTCAAATATTGTTTTTGCATATAAAATTGTCAAAGTTAATCCCGATAATTAATTTGCTCGTGTTGATTGCAAAAAAGTGAAGTTTTTTTTCATAGACTAGTGATGCAAAGTTAAATGATATTTTTTTGCATATTTTTTGTATCCTTAATAAACAATTAAGGTACGATTCTGTTAACTATAAAAAAAAAAATAAAGTTTATATATTCAACAATTTTATTTTTTCGTTATTGCTTGTATTTACATCATCGAGGCACTAATCGATCCTTTGTAAAAAAATAAAACGACAGTACGATAAAATTTTGTATTTTATGTTTTTTTGTTCATATACACAACTTATAATTATGATACCTCATTCAATCACTTGTCTTCTCTCACTCTATAGGAGTGTTCTAACCTCGTCATAGCTCCTAATTGGATATGCTTAGACTAAGACAAAATGACTACATACATCAATTAAGCATTAGTTTTTATCGATCGGCTGTCCCGAATTATAATATTCGACGGTAACCCTTTATTTTATTTATTTTTTAAATAATACTGAACAAAAATTAATATTATTGTCACCAATTCAAAGTACTCGATGAACTATTTATATTATACATTATAACTTGAAAGAGTCTTCACCGTTGTATACTCCATAATCTCATGTTTAAGAAAACTTTGCACGAACCTTATGTATTGTTGTCTACCAAGATCGTTTTCCTCTTACCTTCTCTCATGTCGCTATGCTTTAAAGCATTTTCCTCGTATTCCAACGGATTATGTAATTTTCGCCCAACAACAACAGGGTGGTGTTCCACAATTTCATTGATAATACTTATTATGTTCTGTTATATTGTTTTGATCTTATTGTATGTTATAATAAGTTGTGTTTTTAACCATGATCGAAGTTTTTTTGCCCTCCCTTTATATAAATCTTGGTCATTACCTTACACGTTTTTCAATTGATTATTGTTTACTGTTTCCTCGTCCTTGATGTATCAAAGTGCTTTGTTAATCGTCTTGTCAATCTAACCTTCAAATTGGTAGTCGTTGTACCTACATTTTGTTTTTTTGTTTTTATTTTTTCAACTTTATGATATAATTTCATCACCTCTAACTACATTTTTACATTTTATTGAGCATCGAAACTTACATTGATTTTTTTTTTTTTTTAAACCTTGACTTGATTTTCATATGCACAGATTATGATTATGATACCCCGTTTGGTCACCTATTTTTTCGTCCTCCTATATGAATGTTTTTGCGTACGTATATGTACTACTCTAATCATAACTCCTCAATAGATATGCTTAGACTACGGTGAGATGAGTACATACACCAATGAACCATTGATTTTTACTGATCTCACGCGTCAAATTATGACATTCGCCTCTGACTACATTTTTACATTTTATTGAGCATCGAAACTTACATTGATTTTTATTTTTTTTTAAACCTTGACTTGATTTTCATATGATGCCTTGTTATTCATATGTACAGATTATGATTATGATACCCCATTTGGTCACCTATTTTTCCGTCCTCCTATATAAATGTTTTTGCGTACGTATATGTACTACTATAATCATAACTCCTCAATAAATATGCTTAGACTGCGGTGAGATGAGTACATACACCAATGAACCTTTGATTTATTTCCTAAAAAAATACATCAAACAAAAATCAATATTACTACTACCAGTCGAAAGTATTAAATACATTTTTTATATTATATATTATGATATGAAAGAGTGTTCATCATTTTATACAATGTTGGTTAACTATAGTTTTATATTTAAAAAAAAAATTCACAAACCTTATTTGTTTCATCTACCAAGATTGACTTCCTCTTTTTTTTTTTCCCGCGTCTAAGCTCTAAATATTTTCCTCGTATTTCAATGGGTTATCCAACAAAAGCAATATGAGGGTTGTGTTCCACAATTTCGTTGATGATATTTATTTTTTTATATATGATTTTAATATTGTTGTATTTTTTAACAAGTTGTGCCTTTCACCATGAACGAAGTTTTTTTTCCTCAAATAAACCTAGTTCGTTACATTGTGCATTTTTTCATGATTTATTATTTTTTAATTTTTTTTGTACCTTCCTTTTCTTGACATACAAGAGTTCCTTGTTAGTCGCCTCATTAATCTAACTTTCAAATTTGTAGTCGATATACTTACATTTTATTTTATTGTCTTTTTTTTTTCAACTTTATGATTTAATTTTGTCATGTCTAACTGTGTTTCTACTTCGTTATTCTTGAGCATCAAAACTTATACAAATTTTTTTTTTTTCTTGCAAATCCTCACTTGATTTTCATAGTCGTTCAAACTTATTCATTGTTTCTCTGCACTTTATTTTTTTACTTGATGGTTCGATTGAGGCACATCCCACCCCTACAATGACATTTTCCCTCTTGTTTTTTTGTCGTGAGATTCTACTACTTCATGTTCGCATTTCTTATGTTAAATCCGTTTTTTTAATTTTATAAGAGCATAATTTTTTTAACAAAAAATCATTCGCTTTATGCTCTATACTCATTCTTATTTATTTTATGATGCTTTACGTCACTTTTATCTCTATCCTCAATCATACGATCTATTGTTTTGTGTTATGCTTCTGCAGTAATTTTTTTGTTGTATTTCTTGAACTATTATCTTGATCTCTCATAGTCCACGTCACATAATAGTCCATGAATTTTATTTTTTTAAATCCCTCCTTACTTTCCTTTTATGATATTGATGTTCCTTTTCAAGCTTGTTGTTTTCACGTCGTTTCACTACAGAGGTATGTTAGGGGATCCCTCTTTCTTTTAACTCCTCAATTTTTTTCCCCAAACATGTTACTTTGTCATTCCGCTCTTCTGCACTCATCCTGCCTGGGAACGCTAAAGTTAACTTTCATAGTTCTCAATTAATTTATTTACAAACTCACACTCCAGTAGTTGGCACTCCTTTATCTCCCTCATACATTTTTCTTCCAGTTTTCTATTCAACTTGTTTTCGTTTCCCTTCACATTCTATTATTCTCGTTCCTCCCTTTCCAACCTCAGTGATTCAACCAGACTTGGCCCCGAGTTGTTAGAATACATTATTTTGTTAGTTTGATAAGTAATTGTTGGTTATTGTATGTAGGTAGAAAAAACATCTTATTTCCATTTCAATTCGAGTACCATTTAGAGATATCTCATACGTATAACATGCACACAAAGAACGACGTGTCATGGTTAATTACAACAAGTTTACGTGTTATATATAAAAAAAGGCACATAATAGAAAACAACGTAGTCACTTGTTCATAATATAATTCCTAATATAGTGGTTATTTCGTAAATACTAAAAGTCAGTTGACAACGCCGTTGTTAGGCTTTTATTGCTCGATGAGAAGTGTTTCTAGACATTGTTTTGACATATTTACCTATTTATGTACAAAAGATAATACTGTTGTCCCAATCATTGAAACCTCCTATTAATTTCTCAACCACGTTTTTTTGGCACGGTGTGCACGAGGAAAATTTTTTTGGGGGTTGGCCTACATTAGTCAATTGGTTGATACACGCCGATTTGTCTTTTCTTGGCATGCAATTCATCTCGAGGTTCAAAAAATAAATAGTCGAAAGAAATCGACCTTATTTAACCATAATAAATAAAAGTCAATGAACCATAATCTTATAAGGAAAATTTTATCACACAACAACAATAAGGTTATCAATCAACAAATCCCCGGGAAAAATATGAACACTTTATGATTAACCACACATAGTATGTCATACAATTCGCGAGAATTATAATTTTTCAATAATAAAATGAGAAGAAAAAAAAAAAGGCAAAAAAAAAAAGAATAAGGAAGGGAAGCAAAAAAAAGGTTGAAAAGTAAGTAATAAAAAAGTGTATAAAATTATCTCCCGGAAACGATAAATGTAAAATGAGGTATAAAAGTCAATGAGAATCTCTTATTCACAATGCAATAAAAATTAATCAATGATTACTCATCTATAAGTAGTCAAACAATGACAAACCCACATTTACTTCTACCTTTTATAAAACTATAGGTAATTAAAAATTATGACTAGTCAATACACTATAATTAATTAAGAGTTTTTATTTAAAAAACATTGATAATAGAAAACTTAAGTGACATTATTTTTTTTTGTTAATTTTGAGTGTAATCTAAGTAGTAGAACTCGATATCCTGATACCCTTGCTTTATTTTTTTTGTCAGTTGAATAATGCAAGTTCAATAAAGTTGAATAACATACATCTGAGATTCAAAATATGATATTTTCAAAAGCAAAAAAAAAATATGTTGTATATTTTTACAATATAAACAATATTTTTTTTATATGGTGGAAAAATGTATTTCATAACAAGTCAGGAAATAACTTTTAGCTTGAGGTCATCGTTGAATTCCTAATAGATTATAAAATAGAAAAAATTGCATATATACCTCACTTAAGGATGAGAATACCCTCTATACCCAGTCCTAGCTCTAACTTGCACATGTACCCAAGACTTTGACGTTGAAAATTATTTGCATGTCTAAGACAGAGGTGCATTGGTTCGGTAGGGCAAAATTATGGTTATAACCAATTACTGAATACACAAATTATGAACATATCTTGACAAAGTTATGTGCTTACCGAGGATTGAGGTAGATCGACCAAATCATTCATATACCTTCCATCGAGTGGCTGAAATTATATTCATACCCAACATGCACTGGGCTACAACGGTCCATTTGGTGGGCATAAGCATAATTTCGTGGGCCTCCATTCAAGGCCTATCTGTGGGTCTCGATACACCCACAATTTTGCTTGCCCGGATTTTTGGCATGAGCATAATTTCGTGGTCAGGAAGCGAGAGATTGACTATACGTACAATTTTGCACAAGTGAAAAGTTGGGTATTATGCAAAGTCCAACGTGGTCCGGGTTAAATGCAAGTTGCGCTGGTATTGGATATAGCGGGTATTTTCATTTTTAAATGGGGTAAAAATATAAATGTAATTAAAATAAAATAAAATAAAATAAAATAAAATATTTATTTATTTATAATATGCGTACTATGCAAAGTCCAACGTGGTCCGGGTTAGATGCAAGTTGCGCTGGTACTGGGTATAGCGGGTATTCCCATTTTTAAATGGGGTAAAAATGTAAATGTAATTAAAATAAAATAAAATAAAATATTTATTTATTTACAATATGCGTAAAATCCGAATAAACCTATTACCCCCCAAATATTCTGCTCAGCTGACCCAGGCAGGGAACACGACCAAAAATGTCATGCTACCTAGACTAGAATACCTACAGTCTTTCCCCGAACAAAACGCATGTATGTACTATTCAACTTTCCCCGAAAAAGTCGAATTCTCAGAGTTGGCTAATGAAATCTAAATAGTATGCACGTTGAAATTAAACGCATGTATGTTCTATTCGAATAGTACGCACGAATGTTCTATTATAACAAGCGGATGTTCTGTTCGAATAAAGCACACGGGTAGCAGTAGTAGTAATAGTAGAAGGAGGAGGAGGAGGAGGGAGGAGGGGAAGGAGAAGAGGAGGAGGAGGAGGGAGGAGGAGGGGAAGGAGAAGAGGAGGGGAAGGAGAAGAGGAGGAGGAGGAGGAGGAAGTAGTGTGCATGGCGAATCTTGGTGTGGCTGATGGGGATGGTGATGGTGGTTTTTGGTGGCTGATGGTAACAGTTGATCTTGGCAATCGCGACTTCGGGCGGATGCTGCATAGTTCGAATGGTACGTACCGCCGGTAGCAGGGGCGACAGTTTGAATGCTAAGGTAGCCAGTCTGGCGGCTTTTTTTTTTTATGGACATTGGGCCACTCCACTCCTCTCGACATGTGCAAAACGAGAGTGAATCTTCCGCTAGAACATGGAAAGATACACCGCCATGATTTTTGTCTTTTGTGCATGTCGAGAGTAGTGGAGCGAGGCCCCTTGTCTCGATTCGTGCCTGTCAACCTTGGACATGGACCACATTAATTCGCAGCACGGTGAGGACGTATATTCATATACTCGGATTTTTGAGGGGCCCCGTTTTCCAAACTTCGAGACCTTAATTTGTAGCATAACACACGTGCATTATATATGAACAGAACGCACTCCGCGTGTTCTATTCGTAAATTACACAGGTGCGTTTTGTTCGGGGGAAGACTGCAGGTGTTACAATATAATGGCTTGAAGAGAAGACGCTTGCTAAGTCAGGGGGTGGCTCTTTCACCCTTGACCCCGCAACGAGTCACCACCATGGGGATCGGTCAGGGATCCATCACCTGTACAGCCATCAAGCTGTATCTGTGGTGTCTTTCGGTCTACATGCGGCTACAATAACCGTTTGTTGTATTTGGGGGATGAAGGTATGCCTGAGGATGGGGGATGGGTGACCGCAGGCCCCAACAAGTCACATCCGTGGAGGGAACCCCACGGACCCTGACGAGTCACGACCTTGGCGATTGGTCACACGCCACGCTGCTGCTTCTCCAGATTTTAATACAACGCCTAGGTCTTATGGTAGGGGTAAGGGAACCCCCCAATGACGTAACCCTTGGAGGCCAAGCAATCGAGTCCAGCCACGTCCCCCCGGCCCTCCCAAGCCGGGTTGCTTGCATTGTACGCCCGGCCGGTTGCGATCCCAGTGACTTCCGGCCCGCCCCCGGCCTGCCCATCCCGGGTTGCGGGGATTGCGCGCCGTCCAGTCGCGAGCCCGGTGAGCGACCCCGGCCCCGCCCACGCCGGGATCCCCACCGTACAACACGACGATGATGACGTCAACGGCAATGTTCGTATCGCCGTGGACCTCGATGAGGGCGAAGCTAAACACGAGAGTCGGGACCGGGATGGGTCTGGTCGCGTTCTGCTGGCTATGGCTGCAAGCCGACTCGTCGTCGGGATGATCGAGGTAGGCAAGGGCCAATGCGTTCGCTTCCTTCCTTCCTTCCTTCCTTCTTTTTTTTTTCTTTTTTTCTTTTCCTCCCCCCCCCCCCCAATCATTCCGATTTGAAGGGATGTCCCGAAGGACGCAATGCATCCATATCTCTACTCTTAAGCCATACTCACACTGGAACTTCTTTCCACTTCTCTGTGGACGTAATTGCGGTGAGGTGCATCCTGGCCGGGTGGGGTCGTTAAATAGGCCATCTACATCCAGGAAAGTCCGTTTTCCCTGTGTGAGTATGTCCTTTCAGATGGGAAAAATTAAAATAAAAGAAGGAGAAAAGACTTACTATTTAGTGGAAAACAAAAAAAAAAAAAAGAGAAAAGAAGAAAGCTCTTTAAGCCTTCTCCGTCTTTGCTCACCCCGCTAGCGCTTTTCTTCAGCGCTCGTCGCTTTCGCTGTCTGCCGCTGAGCCAGCCAATTTGCCGTTCAGGCGATTTCTTTTGAGATCGGGACGATACGTCTCGTTAACTATGGCTAGCTCTACGGCAAGCTCTTTGCCATTGTGGACGTCGCAGATCACAATCGGGCGCTACCGTCTTCCCCCGAACATAACGCACCCTAAAAATGAATGTATACAAGCTATATTTCCGGCCAGATACAGCCAAAATGAGGCTGCGTTGTGTTCGGGGCAAGACGGTAGTTGATGCGCCCGACGTGACGATCCAGCAGATCAGCTTTAACACCGGCTGTGTTTGACGGACTTGGAAGGTCGGGATCTTGCGAATGCCCAAGGGAAAGACACACTCAAGGAGGCCTTTTTTTTTTTTTTTTTTTTTTTTTCCAAAAGTCATAAATTTGTCAGAAGTGGGCGGGCAGTGCTTGGGGAAAAGGAAGACTTGCTTTAACCAAAAAAAAAAAAAGAAAAAAAAAGAAAAGAAAAGGAAGATTGAGGTCCGAAGAGGCGCGCCCCTCTAACGGATATGGACAGGTCCATTTTTTATATTTTTTATATTCATATGTATATTTTTTATATTTATATGTATATTTTTCATTTTTCCATATATATTGTCACACTGTAAATCAGAGCGCGAAGGCGGAAAAAAAAAAAAAAAAAAAAAAAACCC
>BFEA01000142.1:1565422-1580384 GCA_003427395.1 Chara braunii
TAACATATAGTTTTTTCAGATATTTCTGATGACGTTTTTTTTTTTTTTTTTTTTTTTGTCCGCGTTCGGCTCGAACGGCCGAACGCATGCCCAAGGGGTCCCATACGTTCGGGCGTTCGGGTTCGGGTTCGGGCGTTCGGGTTCGGGCGTTCGGCCCGTCCCGAACGCCGGTTACCCTGGGTACAATAATGTTTGGAGGGTGCGCTGTGTTCGGGGTCGCAGCAGTCTGTGGCGACCAGGTAAGTTCTTTCTCTTTCCCTCTACCTCTTTCTCTCTTCCCTTCACCTTCCTCCTACCTCTTCTTCTTCTCCTTCTTCTTGCATCCCTCCTTCTCTCCACATGCGCTTTTTCACCTTCTCCTACACACACCCTTTATCCTCGCTCTCAGCATCCTTTCGCTGCGTTCCACCCCTGCTCGCTTTGCGAGTTCGGGACGTTCATCTTCCGCTTGATGTCGTTCTTCATGTTTACTCCTTAGCGCACATGTTACCCTCATTATAAATAATAATAGTAATAATACAATACTAATATTATTAAAAATAATAATAATAGTAATAGTAATAATAATAATAATAATAGTAATAATAATAGCAGCGCTAAGGGATGTACTCAGACTATGTTTCCTGTCGGGTGGAGTTGTGGCAAGGGAGCGTTCTTCTTGAGGAAAACAACGCTCATAGGTAAGTTCGGTGAGCGACTCTGTCTCACTCTCTCTCTGTCACAGACACACATACATACGCACGCACACACATACACACATATGTGTGCATAGGCAAACAAGTGTGTCAGTGCATAGTTCCACATTTTAGCATTAGATCCTTTCGACCTCACTCATCCCATGGATTAGAGTGCCGTGAAATCGACGTGACTCATACACACTCATACACACGCACACACACATAGAGTCAAACATCCAAGTACGACAACGTATGTTTCCATGTTCTAACGGGTGATTTATATGTTTCTACTCACCAGATCGATGAAATGGCGAGAGATGCATCTGATCTTGCTTATCCTATCGATGTAAATAGCGTAAGGTCTGCCCACGATTCCCTCATACACTCACACACACACGCACACACACACATACACAAATAGCGATGTACTATTTTATGTTTTAGCGGTAGATTCCTTTGTTATTGCGCAGCCTATTGTTGGAAGAATCATGAGGTCGTCGTGAGGTTGAAGACTTACCTGTTGGCCGGTTCGTTGCTCCTCGACGCCACTCGGACAGCAACGAGCGCAGAGCCTTCATTCCAAGTTGTGACACCTCCAAGAGAGGGTTGTCGTGAGTGTGGACACGAAGGAAACACCACAACCAAACCGCAACCACTCTTCCCGACACCTACGGGATGAGGGAGGGTGAACGCAACGATCCACAACCTAGCACCACGACAGAGGAAAGCCCCTACAGTCGCGATCGCCTCCAGTGACGAGCGAGTTGTCATGAAAGTCCCCTAAGAGAGACGACTAGAGGTCTGAACGTCACTGCAAAGTTGTTCGTTCAACCACCAGAAAACGACTCGCCCGTCCCTCGCAAACTGGAAACCACCGAAAACGCGTGCAGAGAGTCCCTCGTAATTCAAGTACATGGTCCCAGAACCCATGCCCATAACGTCCCCATCATCGACCACAAGTGCGAGGTAAGTGGTCCTCTTCACCTTCTCTTTCGCCTTCTTTTTTTTTTTTCTTCTTCTTCTTCTTTTTCTTTTTCTTCTTCTTCTTCTTCTTCTTCTTTTTCTTTTTCTTCTTCTTCTTCTTCTTCTTCTTCTTCTTCAAGTCTTCCTCTTTTTTGCTGCGTTATACTTCTGTCCCCGTGCGCTTTTCTTCCCGCACTCACTTTTTGCCAACTCGCGCTACCTCTACGTGGTTCTCCTCTCCCTCCTCACTCTGCTTGGTCTTCTTCTCGCTCCTCCATTCGTTCGTGTTTGTGGTCTTCCTCTTGACCGTACTCACCACCTCCCTCTTAAGCTCCTCCTCTCTTTTCTCCTTTTACTTCTTCTTCTTCCTCTTTTTCTTCTCCTCCTTCTTCCTTCTTCTTCTTCTTCTTCTTCTTCTTCTTCTTCTTTCTCCCTTTTCCTCTATCTGCTTTGTCCCATTCTATGTTGATTTACCCAGTCTTACTGTGCTCACCTTTCTTTTCTCCCTATGTCGCGCACGCATTTTTCTTCTCATTTTTCTTGCGTACTTCTGTTGTTCTCGATGCATCATCTCTTCCTTCCTCTTTCGCGCGTTTATCCTTCCTTTTCCCTATTCTCTCTATCCCCTCGCGCCCTCAATCTCTCTCGTTGCACTTGCTTTTCCCTCCTTGTTGAGCTAGTCCTACTCATCGTGCAACGCTCATCCTCTCTGCTTGCACCTACGCTCGTTCGCGGTCTGCTTCGTGCGCACGGTGCTTGATCTGCTTTGTGTCGTAGGTAGACCTACGAAGATCGTGGCAGGGTCTTGCTCCAACCGAAAGTTCCGATTTCGTTTCACAGAATCCGCCCTGGTTGCATAGGCAAATTCGCTAAAGTGAAACTATGGATAGCACGCACAAATTAGAAAGAAAATTAAGAAAAATAAATTAATAAAACGAATCTAATTAAAATAAATAAACAAATAAATAAAATAAAAATGCAACTACTAACTACCCCGTTGTGCCAATTGTTGCAACCGGCTCTAACTGTAACTTCTCCCGTTTTCGAGGTCACGGGTTCAAGCCTTGGTTGAGTGAGCGCGGGTGAAAACGTAGAGGAGCTCCTTGTAAGAAGGAGCTAGCTTAAGGTCGGGCAGACTTGTGATCCCTGCATCCTCTGCTTGTCAATCTATCCCTGAACCTATTGAGCTAGTTCCTACTTCGAGTAGAAGAGGAGCAACCTTGGTATAAGTAGAGGAGTGGGGCTCAGTCCGCCTATGGCCTAAGCCCAACTCTAAAGTCCGTGTGTGTGTGCACACTTGCGGGTCTGTGTACCTGTCTGAATGTTTTGTCGGCTTGAGTGTGTGTGACCCGCAAGGGCACTTGGTTGCTAGGAAGGCCCAAAGGGCCGGTACTTACATGCAGCGGTGACATTGAGGGTTGCTGCGAGAAAAAACATTCAAGTGGTGGGGAAGAAGGCCCGCGACACTCCAGAACAGCAGAAAATACTCAAGTAGTAGGTAAGCCGGTATCACAGTAAGTAGGGGTAGATATGTTGGGTACTCAAGGCCGAGCAAATACAAAAGTTGCCATTCTTAGACACTCATCATCGGTAGATAGGCGGGTACTAGTTCAAGTACCCTGAGTCCAAGCCCTATGCGGACGATATAAGAAATTGCAACTGTGTCTCCCTCTGCAAAGGAACGAAGGCACCGATTGCTTGGGTGGCCACGTGGTCAGGGAGTCGCCGCCCAAGACGCAACTTCCTTTCTACATACGGGAGGCTGAGCGGTAGCCCCAACCTTACGGCATTTGAGTAAGAACAGATGTACTGATTGCAGTTCCCAATTATGGTCGGCAGTGCATTTCTCTTGGCTGCCCCGACCGCATGGTCGGGGTTTATATTAATTTTTCAGTCCGTTTTCGAGTTTACGGTGGCTCGATCCGCCGGTTCTCCTATATCGGTCGGTTTTGACGTTCCCGAACTCGTTCTAATTTATTTTTACCTTACCGTCTGAACCTTCAACTGATTTAGATCGTCGTCGCCGCGACCTTTTCTTGTTTACCTCTAACCTTTCATCTCTTGTGGCTGAAGATTTTAATTTCTACTAACCCTTATCGGTTGTCGTATACGCCGTATCACTGCGTACGACCACCTAACAACCTCGGCCTCAGCGGTTGAGAAATTTTCTTCACGATGTCATGCCAAAAAAATTCTCACTTTTTACTGCATACCGTCTTTGGCATGGCAACCGACGTTGATAGTATATTGAATGCAAAATCTTGAGCAAATACCCTTGTAAGGGTGTTTGCTCTGACAACGTCTACCTGCTGCTGCTTTAGTTTTAAGTTGAAAAGACAGCATGAGTGGACTGTAAAGCTACGCTTCAAGAAAACGACTGTTGAGTATTAAACAATCTTAAATCATGTTCCTTTGATTTATATTAATAATCTATAATAATGGATTGTTTACGATTCACATTATTACTTTATTCAAGATGAATTCGTAAGCCGTCGTTTAGAATACAAGGAACTTCGCGGTTCTTAAGTTAAAAGTATGGTTGTTATCTACTCCGCGATCGGTCAGCAGCTGCCTAGAGACTTCGTTGCACTCACGAGGTTGTTAACCCGAGATAGCAGTGTAGTGGTGAAGTACCAGAGGGGCAACTATTAAAGAGAGAAGGTATCGACGACCATTGGTGCTAAGCTCTGGCTATTCTGAAAGGGGTGTGGCTATGGCGTGTCAAAAGGGACTAGAGGGCTACAGGCCTGACTGCTGGAGGCTACTGACCCTCTGGGCACTAGTGTCTGGGGAGGGCCCAATTTTGAACCCCGATGGCGACGAAGCTAAATTGAAAATTAACGTTGAAGGAGGAAAAGAGGAAGAAATGAGGGGAGATCAGAAATTGCAGGCGGCTATAACAGAGACTAAGAACAGGGCTGAGTGGAAGCTTGGACGGGACCATGTCACTGTCAGGCTCGATGTAACTATCACCTATCATAAGTCAGAGACTTCTACGGGCAATACAGAGTGAGAGCAGCAAGACATGGACCGTTGGCGTACCAAATACCCTTACAAGGGTATTTGGCGTGCTTTTTGCAAATCATACCGGTGCAGCCTCGTCCAAAGTTGAGTAGCGTGAGCGGGGTATCGATGGCGAGGTACAGCCATGCGCGGGTCGGGCATACGTGGCATGTGAGGTATGTCGGCGACGGGATGCAACCCTGTGCGGTCAGGGTGTGCGTGGCGTTGTAGGCCAGTGGGACGCACGACCTCTCGTCCCCTTAAATTATGAGTTCCCCCGCTTTATTTTCTTTATGTAGTGATATATTTATTACTGTTATTATTAATCCCATTTTTTTTTTTGTGCCGTTGCGACTGGCTCCGAGATCGACGTCGGGCCCATAGGTCTGGCTCGACTACCACCTTATCGGACGTGGGTGGCCGCTACGACAGTTGAGGACCTTGACCATGCGCCTCCTTCGGCGGGTCCGTCCGGGTTTCCTGCGTGTCCGAGGTGCTGGTAAAAATTCCCCTACCTGCCCACCTAAAAACTCAGACCGGGAAGCTTCACGTGCATGCAAGCCCGTGGGAGCCGAGCCCGGGCCTCGTAAAATGTTGACCTGTGCCTAGGCAACAGGCGGGACAGCAGGGTGGGGGCAGCTGAGAGACTGTGTTTTTACATGGGAACCCTCCTCGCGTCGGTCCTCAAAGTTCTCATTTGAATATTTGCTACTACCATCAAGATCTGCACCGGGAGTAACCTCACTTAAGCCCATGCTGCAGGTTAGCAGCGTGCCAACATCCTCCTACTCAGTACGCTGCAGCACCATCGGTGGTCGGGGATGATAGTTGCGGTAGGAAAGTTGTTGCACCCTCCTTGCAGATTTCGTGATCGCTCCCACCGGTAGTACCGGGCCGCGCCTATTGAAGTGGTTGTTGGAGTGCAGTGTTGCGCAGAGTGAATAAAGGTAAAATGCAGGTCGGGCCACGTTGTAGGTGCCTTCTCCTGAAATCTCCCTCGGGCTGGTTGTAGTAGGCGGGGAGGCGACTCCGCTGAGGTGCTGGCGGACCGAGTGGAAGAAACAGGGGGTAAGGAACTTACCAGCCAGTCTGCTGGTTCCCACCAGGATCGTGCATAGGATAGCCGGAGCGGCAGATCCTGTCGGGCCGCGGTAACAGCAGAGCAACGATGGGCGCTGGAGCTGGGCAGCAAGGCAGAGCAGCAATGGGGAGCATTAGGATAGTGAGGCGAGGCAGAGAGCGAAGGCAGCAGGCAAGCGAAAGAGGGATGAATCCAACCCAGAAAGCGCAACGGGTACATGCAAAGAAGAAGAAAGCAGAAAATGAAAGGTGGAAAAATGTGATGAACCCGGACAAGATTTCACGCCGGGTGCATATGGAAGAGGAAGCGGGCTATGGCAGAGAAGATGGGGTGAATGCGAGAGAGGGAAAAACGCATGCCTGCCTCGATTCCTAATGGAATCGAGTAGGGAAAAATAATATTCTAACATTTTAAGGGTGGGTGAAACTGATGGTAGGTTTAGTTTCGGTGAAAGGTTAGTAGGTAGGGAGTTATTCAGAAAATGGAGTGCGCGGGCGGAGTTGGAAAGGAAGACGAACGGGAGTGGAGATTAGTCTGATCATTCGTTTCTCGACCGTTTTTAGCAAGAGAAGATGCGAATCTTACATTTTGATGATAGGTGAACTTATTAGTAAGGTTAGTTTTAGCGTTGGATTAGTAGGAAGAAAGGTCGGTAGAAAAAAAGTCGCGCGGGAGATGGCAGGGGTGAAAGAGAAGAAAGGCTAGAAACACGGATCTCGCCCGTTTCTCAGTGAAAACGGGCGATTGAAGACACGTTTCGGGGGTTCTTGGTAGCTGCGAGTTAGATTGTCAGGTTGGTTTTTAGATGTTAGCTTCTAGGTTCTGAGATACAATAAGTAAGGGGTGCGCCCGAGTATGAAGTTAGCAAGGGTCGATGTATCTGGACGGATTCTGACGGCAGATTCCTTCCCACCTTATCGATCCAAATAGCATGAGGCGAGCGGCGGAGGAGACCCGCCTGTGAGCGAAGCGATGATTATCGTTAGGAGAGTTCTCTCCCTATCTTTGTGCACGTCTAGTTCGACGGCAGTGTATGATTCCGTGTTTTAGCGGAAAGGTTCGTTTTTCATTGTACACGTCCGTTGAGCCACCTCGGCCTCTCCATTTGCTGCGCACTCGGTGCTCGGCCCGTTTTGACAGTTGTCATGATTGGCGTAAACCCAATGGATTGTGCCCCTCCTAGTCCGGATTGAAGTACTAGGTGTGATAGTGTTTCGATCATCATGGTGGCTCTGTGTGCCCTGAGCAATTGCATCCTTGGCACGGACGGGACCACGTTGGTGGCGGATGCATTCCTGCGTTGGTGAGCCATTGCAGAAGAGTTACGGGTGAGCTGAGGAAAAAAAGCGGAGAACTTACCTGTATAACATGCGTATCATGACTGATTCGGATGACAAGAGAAACGATGGCAGTGTTTTGAGAAGGCATCTCTGCATATTTTAAAATAAGTCTCAGTCTCGCTATCTTCATCCGGCCAGTCGTCAAGCAAAGTACTCAGTGTATGACGCGGGAAGCTCACGGGAAATGTCCGAAGCAAACGTCGAAAAGGAGAGACTGGATTTGTTGCTCTTTGGGTGAGTGCTGCTCGAGGTTACTCGAGTAAGCAGGGGTAGCGGACGCAGTGAGGGTCTGTATACAGGCGCAAAAGAAACAAAGAGGGGTACGTGAGGGCGGACAGGCTGTTTGCAGCCAAATCGAGCAGGGACAGGCAGTTCGCAGACAAACCGAGCGGGAGCGGCTATTAGCAGTCATTGCGGGCAAGCCGAAAGCCGAATCACAGGTGCCAAGGTACGTGGGCTGCTAACGGAAGAAGCTGGGAAGGGCAGCGTTTGGCTACATAACTCCGCGTTCTAGCAAGAGATCCATTCTGATCGTGCCTAGCTAAGACATTCGAAAACAGCCGGGTTAAGGGCGTTGTCGGGCGATTCGGTCCGGCACCGCACGCAGCAGCGCGGGACCCTCTCGGCCACGTCACCCAGGAGATGGACCAACCTCTTCACGAACGCGTAAGTGGAGCTTCCTTAGGCCGCTCCGGCCGAGTACGCCAACCATACCTCTCGCTAGCCCCTACGACAGGATAGGGCATACGCGAGGCACAACTTACCTTCACCTTACGGGAGTTGTCACCTCCCTTCGGTGGGCGTATCCCCGTCGAGCTACCAGTCCATAGTACGAAAGATAATCAATTGCAATCGCAGAGTTGGACCAGCCGATGGCGTTTCTCGTTCGCTGTAGCATAGGGGGTATGCGCGGTAATACGCCTATCGGACCCACGCGCGAGCCAACATCTTGGGGGGCTGAAGTCCCAAGCGCGGCTCAACGTCGGTCGACTAGGACGCATCTCACACACCACGCGCACACCACTCTAACAACACAGAAATAACAAAATACATACACACACACATACGAAATGACACGATGACGCACATCACTCTTAACAAATATTAAAATAAAAACGCACGCCCACGCCCACACGCAAGACAACACGACACGAACAACGCGATAACGCTCCTACCGAGGAGCTAGGAGCGTTATCGCGTTGTTCGTGTCGTGTTGTCTTGCTTGTGTGCGTGGGCGTTTCCGACGCGGAAATCGGATAGGCGTCGGGCGCGAGACCCGATATAAAACCGCGCGGACGCGGGGCTATCTCATATCGACTTGCTATGCAAATGTGCGCAAACAGTCGCGATGATGGCGTACTATGTGGTACCCACACTCGCGCGGCCCCCGTTAATCTCGAGGGTCGCGTTCGACACTCAAGTGCCGGCTGACACGCGCCTTGAGGGTTAATCTCTCGACGCTAAACAACCGCCGTGCGCGGTTGAAGACCACAAACCCTCTTCTGCACCCTTATGCAGAGTGAGTGGTACACAGGTCCACGCCTGTGGTGGTAGTCGTCTCTCGCGGCCCTAGGGGTAAGTCCTTCCCTGGCCTGGGCGAAAGTCAAGGGGTTTGACTTTGACGGCTTCCACGGACTATAACGTCCAACCATAATAATCCTTAAAAAAAACAAACAAAACACACACGAAAACCAGAAAAGGGAATAGGTCAAGGGTCCTCTTTGCTTTAAAGGGACTCATGACCGTGGGGTACCCTTCCCCTCTACGAGTGGTGCCGGCGGCCTATAACAACCCCAACTGTTGCGCCTACGTGCGAGTCCGGCGATCCCATAACTTTTAGACGCTAGGGCGGCGAAACGTCGCGCGCAGGACTCTACCATAAAGCTGCGTGGCCGCAGGCCAACTCTATACCAACCACCGATGCCCATCGTTCGTGGTAATCGCGGCTCCGGCCTTGCGATATTGAATGGCTGAAGGAACACATCGCGAGGGGTCTCCCCTCACGATATTGAACGGCTGAAGGACACGCCGTTCGGCCCTCGAGACATTTCCGCCTTCAAGGTGGGGTGTCTCGCCAGCCAAGGTAAATAGGCTCTGTGCGAGGCGAAATTCCTCCCCTGCAGAGTCTAGGGCTTGGGATGTCATGGACAAGGACCTTGAATCCCGGCCCAGGACCTACGTCCGACTAAAAAGGCCTCATATAGGCAAAAGGGAGGGTCTTCCCTGCCCCTCAACCTCAACCTTTGAAAGAGATTTTAACACGGGCCTCTTAGGCCTCTTAAATATCCACCACAAGCACACCCAACGCATACACGCATAAGGGAGATAAAGTTGTGACGATCACTTCTCACAGGCATAGTGGGACCCCTCACAACCATATATATATATATATATATATGGAATCGCAGACAATCCAAATCTAAAAATCCAAGCCACATGACATACCTGCAATCACACCAAAAATCGAACGACAAAACACGCACTACACGGAGTCAACCCCAACCATTCTCTAGGCTCATATCCCTTTGCTTTAGCCATGCAAGCCCCAATCGCCGATCCAACCAACCTCAATTAAATACTCAGTACCTTTGCTAAATAGCCATTCAAAAAAATTCCGGGTGAAAACCCTTAACAAACAGTAAAACCACCAGGGCTAAAGCCTTTTAGGTTGARTRTSGAGRGTGAGTTGGAATTGAGTCGAAGACCGACGAATCGGCAACCGACCTGTTATCAGTGATAACAGAAGGTGATCCTCAGGGGATCAAGCTGAGTCTAGTCCTGATCTTGAATCAGACACCCCAAAGGACCTGTAACACAAGATAGGTCAAATGCCCAAGCTAAATCATCAGCATATGGGGGATAAACCTCCATAGAAGATTTTCACTCAAAGCTCCCTGCCAACTAAGTTTGAGCCTGCCTCTAAGCCAGTGCCCAAAGCAAAGGTAAACTAATGGCAGAATCTCCCCTATTCATATTCAGGGTGGATTGCCAGGACCGCCACCTATCAAAATATAATCTAGCTCCTGTAATTCAAGAAAATTTCGGCAGCGCTCCCCGTAGGAAAAGTGCGTTTTCATAATTTATACAATCTCAAATTTGAACTCGGCCCCCCCCAACCTTGAGTTCAACTCAGACAAAATCTGACTAACTCCTTAGTTTTGCAGAAATATCGGCAGCACTCCCCCTAGAAAAGTGCCTTCCCAAAATTTATACAAAGCTAAGTTTAGAGCTTAAGACTAACTTTGACTTCCCAAAGCCCAATTTTGTCTAACTCCCTGAATTAGCAAAAATTTGGGCAACATTCCCTTTAGAAAAGAAGGCTTTTCAGATTTTTACTAAGTCAGATATAGCGAAAAGACAAGTTGAACTTTGACAAGTCAAAATTCGTCTAACTCCTTGAATTTTTAGAAATTTCGGCAGCGCTTTCCGTAGAGAAAGTAGCTTACCAAAATTTATACAAGTCCAAGTATAATAGCGAGCCTCAGAAAATGCAAGAATCGATCTAAGTAAAATAAAGTTAACTCAGAAAATGCAGAAATTGACCTAACTCCTATCGCTCTAGCATGTGACGAGCCTCTAAAGCACCTGTCAACCTAAAACCCAGACCAAGTAGCAATCTCACTCAGCCACATGCAGGCCAAACCACAAAGGTAAGTACTCTCACCAGCCCCAAACTCCTTTAGCAACAATAGTTCATGCTTCCTCTGTGAGTTATCCCCTCATACCCAACTTACATAAGGCGTAGGTCAGGGCACCTGAACTTACAGGGCGCGCCCAACTTAGCCAGGCCCAAAGTCAGCATACCTAAACTTATAGAGCGTTCTGACTTGGCCAGGTATACACAAACAGAGGGCACAACTACTTCTCTCTTCTTTGGGCGTATGACTAGACCACTCTAGTCGCCCTGAACTGTTTAAAGAGCCAAATTCTATATACCTTTCTGAACTTAATCTTCAAAGGGGACATAAGGCTGAGCCGCTCAACGAAGAATATTGCTCAACCCGCCCAAGTTTACCTTCAGCTATACCTCTTAGTTATACTCTCTTCAGTCGTGATAAGCTATAGTCAGGCTACCTAAACTTATAGAGCGGCCTGACTAGCCTGTTCTTAATAGCCTAGTAATACAATATAGCCAGATTATAACCATTGGGTTCCAACATGTGCGAGGCATTGGGTCAGACTACCTAAACTTATAGAGCGGTCTGATCCTCTGCCAGGTTCGTTTCTCTTTGGTCCAGTCTGTGCGAGGCAGTGGGACAGGCTACCTAAACTTATAGAGCGGCCTGCCTCCTGCCAGAGTTATTCCCTCATAACAAAACAGGAGAACGGCTGAACCACCTAAACTTATAGAGCGGTTCAGACCTCCTCGTTCATAACCAACGAAACTAAGAGAATCCCAAGTAAAACAAGGCAACCCAAGGTACCTAAAATTATAGAGCGTCTTGGGTCCCTGAAAGTCACCCACAGTCAAACCCTGACAAGTCAGAGCAGTCAGGTCACCTAAACTTATAGAGCGTCCTGACTCTCCATACAGTTCACAACACTGGGTCTCCCCAAACTTATGTGGACATTCCAACCTTCAGGGCTTCATGCTACCTAAACTTATAGAGTGGCCTGAGGCTCCATGCAATCCAAAAATAAACAAAGCACTGGGCTTCCCCAAACTTATGGGGACCTCCCAGCCTCAATGACCCGACCAGACGGCATACAATACTGCCTTTCTCCCAACCTTACCCCAGATGCAACCCATTTCACTCACAATCTGCTTTCAGGCAATCAACAAACTGAAACTGAGATTTGCCCATACATTCCTTTACTTCAATCTGACTTATGTCCTGAAAGTCAAACTCAAAACCAAGTACAGGATCCACACAATCCACTCGGTCAAACATAGAGAGATGTACAGGTACGGGTTATAGTTGGGTCTATAGAGGGAGTCAAGGGATTACCACTCAGTTCCCTGCCTCCAGGACTCCACCTGAGTCCCGGCAGAGCTCCCGCAATCGGTGGGGCAGCCTCCCACAAAGGCCTTGGCGTGGATTACGGGCCACACGCCCGCCTGCCGCCTTCCTCTCAGAACCAGTGGGCTGGACTCAGAGGGAGAAGGGCAGAAGTAGAAATATGAGACTCTCAGGATCCAAGGGGGTTGCGCTCAGACTCGCGTGAGAGGGCCTTCAACTCTTCAATGCCTAAGGGCCCCGCAATGGCGGCCAATTAGCAACGGCTCTGCCAGCCTTCCAGTATCAGCTGCCACGGTCAATCCCTCGTCGACCCCTCAATCTGCAGCGTCCGTCTTCCTTCCCTGACCCAGCCTTCACTCCACCGTATTAGTCCCCCTTCTCAAGCCCAACCACTCCCCCTAGTGCCGATCCATCTCCTTTGCCCATCCGCTGTCGTATAGCCGGCCGTAGCAATTTGCAATAGCTGACGGCAACCCACAGCAGCTCGCAGCCACCAGCTGAGCAGCAGCTTAGTATGCAATGCACAGCAACACCCCCAACTCAGTCAGCAGGCATCCCAACAGATCGTGCCATGTACACCGCAGTCTTCTGCGCACATCCACCCCCGATATAGCCGGCACTGCAGACCACAGTGGATCACAACGCTCGTATCCCGTAATGCCCGGTGAGCCGGCCGTCCGTGTAGCCCCAACTTAGTCAGTAGCAAACGTCCTCCCACAACTCTCCTAACTGCCCAACGGGCGGGAATGCAGACCTCACAATTGGCTTACACATTCGCTCCGCAGGACGGGCAAAGACTCAGTCAGCGGATGGATCTCCAGACTCTGTCGCCACTGCCAACAGTGGGGTACGGGGCGGCCACCCAGCCCTTCCTCCGCGTGCAGCTCCAGTCCTGACTCTTGCTGCCTTACCTCGCCAGGTACACACTTCCCCTCTACTGCCGCTTGTCCCAGTAGCTAGCAGTCCACCTGCAGTCCCTGGCTCTCCCGCTGCTTGGCAAAATACCCCGTACGGACCAGCAGGTAAGTCTCTGGCTTCGCAATCGTTGGTTCCTCCTACGCACGGACACTCATCATCTCCTATGGGTAACATGGGTGCCCCAAACCGAGCACAGCTTCCCTCCCCGTTACTTCCGTCGTCACTGCAAGCCTAACCCCAACCGGACCAGTAAGTCCCCAATCCCTGCGACTGACTTCACTCCAGTATCGCCAACAGGCTGAGCCAAATCGAATGAATTCGCCGCGTGAATACAGCCAGGTCCACGCCCTCCAGCCACAGGTGCAGCGAAGCAAGGAGAAGCTTCGTTGACCGGTCATACGAGGAACATATCTCCTACACGGGAGTCTTCGACACCACGTCTTGCTTCGGGCAGCTTCCTTTGTTCGGATGGGCAATTCAAATGCACCTTCCACTAGAACGTGGCCGGATACATTTCCACTCTACCCTCGAAGCTACACTCTCAACGCGAAATCCGACAGCGCCATCGGATTCGCCCCAATCAAAAACCTTCATACCAACCTCTAGCCTGCTCACTCTTGTGGGGGGGGGGCGAACAAAATCCTCATCTCTCATCTCTTGTCATATCCGACTCTCGCCATCCCCACGCACCAGCTCTCTTTACTAGTTCCCTCACTACTAGTTCTGACTTCAAAATCGCGATCGCCTAGCCGAAAAACCCAAACTTAGTAACTTCTCTCGCCCGTTTTCCTAAAGAAACGGGCGAGTTGATCGAGTCTCACTCCCCCCCATAGCTGCCTCTACCCTGCTATCTCTTCTTCCTTTCCCCGAATGAACCCGGTGCAAAAGTATGTCCGGGTTCGCTCCTCCTCCTTCGCGACCTCACGTCACCGGTAGCCTGGCTCCCCCGTCGCCCAAGTTCGGGCTCACGTTGCCTCCGACATCAAACGCACCCGGCCACATAAGCGCGCAAGGTTCGTTTGCCTTGCGGTTGTCTTCCCCGTCCGCTATCTCCTGCCCGTCGCCCGGTTACCGTTGTCGTCAGCAGTGACCCGCTCGAACTGCGCAGTCCGACGGTTGTCGAATGTCGAGCAAAAGCTCCGGCCCGTCGGACTCCCTCCTACTTTATTCGCACCACTCTTGCGCAGGGGCCAAGCTAGTCTTTTCTGTATAGTCCGACTTTGGCCCCTCTCGTTTCGCTTGCACGCATGCATCCGGCCCGGCTTGCGTCCGGGTCCACCCGCCGACCCGACCACGGCCCTCTCCGTACCCCGGGCGGTCCCCAATGCCTTTCTGCTCTATCAACCACCTCCGTGCGGATCTGGCCTTCCTCCGAGGGCAGGTTCACGCACCATGCAGCCTTCCCCCTGTAGTGAGCGTCTTCAGGCCCGCCTTCAATCCTCACCTCTGCCTCGTCAGCTTGCCACGCCGATCCTCAGAAGATCCGGCCGCCCTCTGAGGATCCGATCTCCTTCCTCTACTTCGGGATCTGGCCTATTTTCGGGGCCCGATTCAAATATGGCCTCAGCCACCGCTTGGCCATAAGGCCCTGGGGCAACCCTACGAACCCAAACAACCCCTCTTTTGCATGTACCCGGCCTGTCTTACGGCCGGGTTCATTCCCTGTTTGTGGGTGTTACCCCCTTGCGCAGCTATCTTGCGGACCTACCGATCCGATTTTTAGCGGACGCCCCGAAGGGCTTCCGTCGTGGTAGGCATCCCGCAGCACCTCCAAAGGCCACTCGGCCTTTTCCCTTTTCTCCTTTGCACACCCCTACCTCGAATTACGTCCGGCTCCATCCCCGGACTTTCACGGGCGTTCCTTGCACTGCCATCTCGCGAATCTTCCTACGAGGGATCTCGGCTGGCAGCAACCCCCAACATCCCAGCACTTATCCATCTCACTGGCATCACGCGCGGATCCCCCCCCCCCCCCCCCCCCCCCCCCCCCTTTTTGGCAGGATTCAGGCGTGCAGGCCC
>BFEA01000142.1:1580490-1594635 GCA_003427395.1 Chara braunii
CCTTTTTGGCAGGATTCAGGCGTGCATGCCCAACGCGCGCTGCAACTCGTGGTAGCAGCAACGCTCGGGCCCGCCCCCGCTACCTTCGATTTATGTATGCCATCCTTGCGCAGGGGCCATGCTAATCTTCTCTGTGCTGCTTTAGTTTTAACAGATGTCCCGACGGATCTATTCGCAGTGGCACTCCACGGCCCCCTTCGCGGCCCGAGCTATCCCCTGCACCCCGGCATATTCGGGAAGCCACCCCCCCCTCCCTGGCCCTAAACACGGGCCTGCCTCAACGGCTCATAAGATGTACCCACTATGACGGGCCAACGACCCAAAGTTTGGTTCCTACTATTCCCAAAAAGGGGAGAAAAATAAGTTATCCACAAGAACCCAAAAAAAACGAAAGGGAAAGGGCGGAACTAGGTGGAAAAAACGACGGGAACAGGTTGCGGGGTCTACCAGCCATTCGCCGATCTTACAAAGCAGGCCCGCGATTGGACTCCCCCCACAAAACTAAGGGGGAAGTCCCGCGGGACTCTCAACCCCTCAGTTTCTCCTTCGCTTGATCCTGGTCGTCGTCCGCTGGCCTCGATCTCCGTACCTCCATGGTAGCAATCCAATACCGTAACCTATAGGGCTAAGCCCAAGCCTGTGACCATCGGGCGAGGTTTCCCACATAAAGTGATACCGTACGGCGCTTCGGGCCAGGACACCGCCCCGGCCACTCTTTCGGCCCACATTTGCACGCACTGCCCCCAGGTGTCCGCATCGCCCTACCATCCTGTGGCATTGCCATCTCGTGCGCCAGCCTGCACGCCACCACCGGTCGCACGTGCCAATCAAAGCGAGCTTTCGCCCCCTAATCAAACCAGTCACCCGGTCCGGGTCGGTCGGTTACCCTGACCACCCACTCAATCAGAAACATCACACACGCGCCTTAAAATTGCGCGCCCACGTACTCCCTACCGGGACAAGGCAGACCTTTGCCTATGTGCAGTCGACCCTCGCATTTTTCCGCACGGGCACTCAGAATCCAGGTTAACCGAGCCTTTCTGTCACTTGCAAAAATCAGGGCGGATACCCTTGTAAGGGTATTGGCGCCGACAGCATGAAGGTTAAAGACTACCTATAGGTCCGAGTGTTGCTCATCCTATCAGTAACAGTCGTGGTGGCAGGTTGAATGTCGGCCGGGGTATAGCTCTGATCAATAAGATGGACTGCAAGAATGTAGACTCAACCCCTTTCCTATAGACTACTTAGCCTGTTTAAAGGAGTGGTAGAAGGCCAGCTGCAGGTGGGCTGTTTGCAGCCAAGCAAGCCAGCACGCGGGCTATTCGCAGTCAATGGAGTAACCAGGTGTGGCATGCTGTGTTGGGTTGCGGGGTCAACTCGTGCCCTGTCGTTCCAACAGTTCAAGGAAGAGTGATCCAGTTAGTTTGAGGCGTGAAGGTGAGAGGTGTTTGATTCATTGAAAGATGGTCGTGCGGCGTCAAGGTGTTGTTGTCAGTGTGTTTTGTTGTGTTTTCGGTTGAATAACACACTTGGAAAGGAGGTGATCAGACTTAGTAAGGGATATTGCTGCGATGAGGAGGTTCATCAGAGTGCCGCTGTTCTACGTTTTGACTGCAGTCTGACTACTTCGTTGCGTTGTATTGGCCATCATTGTGGGGCCCTCAGGCGCACGAAGGTTTCAAGGCCCTCTCCTGGGAGTTGAGTTGTCCCCCTCTTGTATCTCGAGCGTCTGAAACCCCTTATCTTCTGCCCTTCTTAATCTCAGTCTAATCCTGGTTACGAGAGGAAGGCGGCAGGCGGGATTGCAACCCGTAGGACCGCAGCAAGACTATGTGGGAAGTCAGCCCACCGATTGCAGGAGCTCTGCCGGAACTCAGGAGGAGTTTTGGAGGCAGGGATCTGAAAGGTGACCATTGCTTTTCGTTTATAAACCCAGTATAGCCCCTACTTGTATTCATTACTATGTTTGACTGAGTATGTTGCTTGTATCCCTACTTTGACTTTTAGTTTGACTTTCGGGACATAACCAGATTAGATAAAGGAATGTATGTTTAATGTTAGTTTCAGTTTATTGTTTGACTGAAAGCAGACTGTGGGGTTGCGTATGGGGGAAGGATGGGAGAAAGGCAGTATTTCATGAAGTTTGACTGGGTCATTAAGGCTGGGAAGTCCCCATAAGTTTGGGGAGACCCAGTGTTGTGTTTATTTTGGATTGCTTGGAGCATCAGACCATTCCATAAGTTTGGGTAGTCTGATTGCTCTGGAGGCTAGGAAGTCCCCATAAGTTTGGGGAGACCCAGCGCTATGGGATTGCATGAAGAGTCAGACTATTCTATAAGTTTAGGTGGTTTGGTTGCTCTAACTTGTGAGGATTGAATGTAAACGACTTTCTCAGGGACCAAGCATGCTGCATAAGTTTGGGTGGCCTGGTTGCCTTGTTTACTTGGGTTTTTGTCAGCTTCTTTAGTTTCTGAACGAGGAGGTCTGAGCATGTTCCATAAGTTTGGGTGGCTCAGACTCTTCCTGCTTTGGCTTTAAGAAGAACGAATCAGACAGAGAGTCAGACTGTTCTGTAAGTTCAGGTGGTCTGACTCAAAACCTCGCACATGCTGGAACCCAAAGGTTATAATTTGATTATACTCTATTACTATTTTTATCTATGAATAAGCTAGTCAGGCAGGGTCCCATAAGTTTGGTTGGTCTAACTATAGCCCTATCACCAACTGAAGAGAGTACTAATTAAGAATAAACTTGTGGTACGAAGGGGAAGACTGAATCTTGAGTTGAAGATGATCGATTCAGTTATATGTTATCTCAAAGGACTAAGTGCAGACAATTATATAAAGTTGGGATACTTAAACAATTCAGGGCGACTAGGGTGGCCTAGTCATATGCCCAAAGAAGAGAAAAGTTATTGTGCCTTGTGTTTGTGTATACTCCATGGGTGAGCTAGACATGTTCCATAAGTTTGGGTGGTCTAGCTTTATGCCTTATGTAAGCTGGGTATAAAGGGATAAATCACTGAAATACAACGAACTATTATTTGTCCAGGTTGACTTGGGATGGTGAGAGTACTTACCTTTGTGGTTTGGCCTGCATGTGACTGAGTGACGCTACTACTTAGTTCGAATTTCAGTTTGATAGGTAGTTGCTTTAGTTGCTCGCCACGTGCTAGAGCCATAGGAGTTAGTTTCAATTCCTGCATTTTTTTAGCTAAGTTTATTTTACTTAGATCAATTTCTGCATTTTCTGGGATCATTTGTTATACTTGGTCTTGTATAAATCTTGGTAAACCACTTTCTCTACGAAAAACGCTGCCGAAATTTCTACAAAACCAATGAGTCAGTTAGATTTTGTCTTTTCAGAGTTCAGTTTGTCTGACTTTCATGAATGACTTAGTAAAAATCTTGAGAGTTTCATTTTCTAAAGGGAGTGTTGCCCAAATTTTTGCTAATTCAGAGAGTTCGATAAAATTTGACCTTGAGAAGCCAAAATCATTTTAGATTATGAACTCGGCCTTGTATAAATTTTGGTAAGCTACTTTCTCTACGGGAAGCGCTGCTGAAATTTCTACAAATCCAAGGAAATAGTCAAAACTTAAACTTTTCAAAAGTTCAACTTATCTTATTTTTATATATCTGGCTTAGTAAGAATCTGGGAAGTCTAATTTTCTAAAGGGAGTGATGCCCAATTTTTTGCTAATTCAGGGAGTTAGACAAAAATTTGACTTTGAAGGGTTGAAAATTATTTTCGTTTTCATATTTAGGCTGATATAAATTCTGGAAAGACACTTTTCCTACGGGAAACGCTGCCGGAATTTTCTTAGTTTAGGGGAGATAGCTTATATTTTGACAGGTGGTGACTCTGGCGATCCACTTTGTATGAGGGAGATTCTGTCATAGGCCTACCTTTCTTTTGGGCACTAGCTTAGAGGTAAACCTAGGCTTGGTTATAAGCAGAGTCTTGAGTGAGAACGTGTCATGGGGATTTGATCTTCATACGTTTAGCTTGGACGTTGACCTGTCGTATGATACAGGTCTCCTTTGGACATTCGATTCAGGATTTGGACTAGTTTCAGCTTGATCTCACGAGGATCATCTTCTGTTATCATTGATAACAGGTCGGTTGGTTGACCGCCGACTTGTCGGTTCACGACACAACTTTGCTTACACCTGAACCTCAACTTGATTGCCTTAGCCTTGAGATTTGATATGTTTCTTTGAAGGTTTCAACCGGACTTCTTTTAATGACCATTATAAAGAACTTATGAGATTTATGAAAAGTTGAGCTATGACTGGGGCTTGAGTGTGTGAGGCGTGGTACGAGTTACAGGGAACAGTAAAGTTGACCACATTGGTGTATAATAATGTGACTATTGTGTGTGCCTGTGTTTTATGCAGGTTAGTATTTTGGAGCTTGGTATATGGGTCATACCTTGGAGGCAGTAAAAATGACAACCATGTGTCGCATGATCTGCATACCTGATCGATTCATGTTTCCCCCTTCTTTTGTTGTTTATCTCGAGTCCTGATTTGATATATGAGGGTTGGGATGTTTGTTTATTGATTGATTGTGCTCGTTAATTTTTACAATTGGACGTTGTAGTCCGTGGCAGCCGTCAAAGTCAAAACCCTTGACTTCTTTCCAGACCCTAGATGTTAGAGCTGGTGTCCAGGCCGATAAGAGACGATTACCACCCCAGGTATGAACCTGTGTACCACCCACTCTCCGCAAGGTGCAGAAGAGGGTGTGGTTCTCAACCACATTTGGCGGTTATCCAGCGTCGAGAGGCTAACCCTCAAGGCGCGTGTCAGTCGACACTTGGGTGTCGAATGCGACCCTCGAGATCAACGAGGACCACATAAGTACGGGTACTACATAGTACGTCAACATTGCGACTGCTTGCGTACGCTTGCATTGCGAGTCGATATGAGTTAGCCCTACGTCCGCGCGGTTTTATACTAAGTCTCGCGCGTGACACCTGTCCGATGTCTGCGTCGGAAAGTTATAGGATTGCTATCGAGGGGCTAGGAGCGTAGTCGTGTGGTTTGTGTTGTGTCATTTCATGTATGTGTATGTGTGTGTGTTTTTATTTTGATGTCCTTTATAGTGGTGTGCGCGTGGTGTGTGGGATGCGTCCTAGTCGACCGACGACGAGTCGTGCTTGGGACCTCAACCCCCCAGGATGTCGGTTCGCGCGCGGGTTCGATAGAGGCGTAATACCACGCGTATCCCCTATGCTACAGCGAACGAGAAACGTCATCGGCTGGTCCACCTCTGCGATTGCAACTGATCAACTTTCGTACTGTGAAATGGTAGCTCGGCGGGGATACGCCTACCGAAGGGAGGTGACAACTCTCGTAAGGTGGAGGTAAGACGTGCCTCGCGTAGGCCCTATCCTTTCGTAGGGGCTCGCGAGAGGTATGGCTGGCGTACTCGGCCGGAGCGGCTTGCGGAAGCTCCGAGTATATTCACGACGAGGATTTAGACCAACTCTTGCGTGACGCGACCGGGAAGGTCCTGTGCTGCCTCGTGCGGTGGCGGATCGATGCGCCCGACACCACGACTCGAAGGCAGAGAGTGAGGAGAGTGATGCGGAAACTCGGTCCTAGCACAAACTATAGCAGTGGCGGTGGGACCGCCCTCCTGCTGAGCCTGTGGAAGATGAAGGGGGGCGAATACATTCGTCGAGAGTCAAATATGGGATAATAATATGCAGGAGTTTGCAGTTTACGTCAATGGCTCTGCCTTCTTGCTCTGGCACGTACCATGCTACGTACTAGCGACGAGAGTGGCAGAGAGATCTCTCATACTTATTTTCTTGGGTAAGCGCAGTAAGCAAAGACCCTTCAGTTGACGTCATCATGCATGCAGATACCAGGACGTTGCATGCAACGATGCTGGGTACGTAACGCAGCATAGAGGGGGTATTGCGAACGTACAAGGTACTGATTGCTCGTGCTTGATTGGCGATCCACTCTTTCGAAATTGGGAATAGTGATGCTCAGACTTTGATGTTGATATCATTTACGATTGAGCTTGAGTCTGAGAAATGGTTGTTGCCAGAGTTTCACGGAATAGGGGGACGTGCGAGGGTTTAGGGAGCATGGTCTTCCAAATAATTGTGAGAGTGAAAGCGCGATTGCAGGGGTCAGAGTGTTACACACAAAAGTGAGAAGTCGAAATTGTCGAGGTGCTTTCGAGAGAGACATGTGCATACTCCATAATTTACGCCATTCACTTTTGGTGTGACATGCGTCAGCCATCATCGTATCACATGATGCATCTCTGTTGGTGTTAGTCAAAGAGGATACGTGGTTATAACGAATAGAAGTGATATGAGCAGTCATTCGAAGTCAGGTATCTATAGGAATTATAATCGTGAATTCGATGCCCACGTCAATAGCATGGTCTCTATACCTTGCTTATAGTGCTTATTAGTTGGGAGGAAAGTACGATTATTGGTTGCAAAGTACGAGCAGGTCCGCCGTCCAGGACACAAGTGGTATGTGCGAACAACAGACGTGCGGTAAGCAACTGGGAGAGCAAAATTGTTGATGTTTCTTACTAACATAGCTTGCATTCCTGTTGTTACTATTTGAGTCGCCCCGGATCAAAATGAAAGTATTAATGCCCAGTGGTATGATCAGCCAGAAAAAGGGGCCTTAATGTGTAGGGTACTAGCGAACGAAAAGGGCAAATCAGAATCAGACTACTAGAAACACCAGCTAGTGATGGGCGTGAACCCAAAGACTGACACGATCTGTTAGCTTCAACTTTATTTAGGTAGAGTGACGGAAGATCGATTTGATCATCAATGAGGAGATGCTCGGTTGCAAGGGTACTAAAGGTGTGAACGTGCACTCCAGGAGTCAGCCTCTCGAGACATGCACGGGAGATCTACTTGTTTCCCGCTGCTGATGTGAATGGGGTTGTATGACCGTTTTGTTTACCATCGACTGAACATTGTACCTTCTATCATTATTGTCATGTATTCAATATCGTCCTTTTTCACTTGTGTTGGCATGTGGTTATCATCCGTCTCGGTTTTCGTATACTGAGCATAACTGGATGATACACAAATGAGATGAGGAAAAGTAACTATCCTATCGAGGCAACAATGACTGAACAGTAACAAGATTGATAGATAAGAATACTATTACCGAAAACTAATTTTTTTTTTCTTCAAAATTGTTCCTTTCTTTCTTTTGATATATTACTCATTAGATGGGAAGGCGAAAAGTTGTTATGAGAAAAATGGTTTACCTTTTAACCAAACTCTTGCTTGATGGAGATTGACGGTCTAAGACATGTGAGTAAATAAGCAGCTTTTGTGTTTTGCCCGAGTCGTCATCGTAACCTCAAGGTGAAACATGAAAAGCAACAGGTATGTTTTTTCTGCTAAAGCAGATTATGTTTTGGTTATCGATTAAACCCTCCCGTTTAAGACTACTTTATTGATTCGCCAGATACTAAAGAGTCAATCTTGTTTTCAATACATATTAAGTTTAATTATATTTTCGGAGTGTTTTGCTAATTCATCATGTAATAAACTTAGCATGTGAGAGAGGGAAGGGTCTTTCGGATCATAGGTCAGTTTAAAGAAAGTTATACTCAAATGTTACCTCTCTCTGCTTAGTGAGTGGTCTACGAATAAACGATGGGTCTTCATAATTTATGTTCCGCGTAATGAGTGAGTAAAAAGAATGCAATAAACAAAACACACAACATAAGGATTAAAGGGAAGAGTAGTGAATGGTTTCAGACTCAGTGAGCGACTTAAGATTTTTCTTGAGTATCGCTCTGATAAAGTACGAAAGACAAAACGTTGTTGGAGATGCTCTAATTCACGGTAACAAAATCATAACCTCTTGGGCGCAGAGGGGGGCAATTTGTTTTTTCCTCACCTTCGACCCAACCTGCCCCATTTTTTTTTTCCCCATCCACCCGGCCCAAGAATTTTATTTTTTACTTTTAGATGACCCCACCCACCCAAAATATTTTTTGAAATTTCAGCCCCACGCCCGATCTGCCCATGACCCGAAAAAAAACTTCACCCACACCCGCCCGCACCCGTAAGAGTATCATTACCCGCCCTCGTCTAATACCTAAATTTTCTTCACCCACACCCACCCGCATCAACCCGCACCTGTCCATGCCAGTCCCTTACACCATCACGATTTCATTGGCAACATGGCATTGACATCTAAATCCCTATTATTAAAACAACGGCAACATCAACAATGAGACTCGAACTTCTCAAAGAAAAATATTTCAAGATTTTTTTTTTTTGCCAGGCGCAACTGCACTGCTGGAGTGCGCCGCTTTTTTCTTTCACACTAGTGTTACTTTATCAGGACCTGTCCAGTTGATGTAGCTCAGTGGTTAGAGCACCGGTTGGAAATATGCATTGTGGTATAAGGTTGCGGGTTCAAAACCCCGCAGCCTTGCGCATGGACACCGGCAGGGCGTTAGATTGACGCACAGTTGGACACACATCCCCTTGGGCTGATGCATGGTACTATTACAGACACTGCCTGTGCACCACCCAAGGGTAGTCTTCGGTGTTGTATGTTGGTTGTGGGTTTCACAGAGTTTGCTTGAGGTGTTGATCTCGGGTGTTCTGATGTTCTCCAGTCTGGCATATCACATGATCATTCCATTTCCGGTAGTTGCTCATACTCTAGAGTCTTGGATTACATGTTACAAGGTCACGGGTTCAAGCTTGGTTCGGTCATTGGGGGGGATTCTTGTCCAGCTACCCCGTTCTCTCCTCGATACATGATTCACAGAGTACACATAGCTTTCGGGCATATACACATAGCTTACGAATTACCTATCGCTTACATGTTACATACTCAAGTTGCCACACATGATACTGTCTACACAGATTCACAAAATATATATACAAAAAACAGGCTGGGGAGCTAGTCACTGGTGGGGTCTAGTGCCTACAGTAGGTTCAGGTAGGTTGGATAGGGTGCCATTCGGTGCAGTTCCTACTAACATTCGGATAGAACTGTCTGGTGGCTATATATATATGGGGCATGTAGTTAATTGTCTGGGCCTGGCATCCGAAGTTCCAGTTCGACAAGGTTCATCCGATTCCGCTTCCACCAGGGTTGGGCAATTTATCAACCATGGTGCCTATCACTGTTGTTCGGTCCAAGTTGCCTGCCCGTTGGTAGGGCAATGGTCCTGAGTGTTGGTCACACTTAGGTAGAATAATGGGATAGGGGGTGCGCTAGGATGGGTTGGGAGGTGGTCTCATATTCCAGGACACCCATGGCTCACAGTTCCAGTTGATCATTGTGCACACACTGACTAGCCTCTACAACACCCTGGACTTTTATTTATAAAAAAAAAAAAAAAAAAACTTTATCAGGATCTGGTCAACTGAATTAGACACTTTTTTCTTTGGCTCTCAACCTCAAGCCCGACGTACTACACAAGAGGGGGTGGGGGGGGGGGGGGGGGGGGTTATAATTATCGGGTCATCCTGGGTCTATGGGTCGGCTGACCCATGCTAAGCCATCACCCGCCTTCCACCCACCTAGCGGGTGCCCCAGGTCAAATCTTCACCCACCCGTCACCCAGACAGGCATGTTGGTTGCGCCCGCCCATAACCCACAAAAGACAGCTCATGCAGACCTGAATCCGACCCATCACCTTGTGGGTCGGGTGGGTGCAAGTGGGTGTGGCTCTCGGCGCCCGGTGTCGAGTGCATCGGCTCCCGCCTTTTTTGCAAGTGCGGGAGCCCCCCCGGCCATGTCACGCAGGATTAAACAAAACAAAACCAGAGACAACTCGGGGACGACTCATAACTAATCCCGCGAGCCACCGAGATGATCGCGGTTGCATCGTCCCTTCGCCGCTCTAGTCGGGTGCGCCAACTGTACATCCCGCGGTCCCCTACGACATGATAGGTTTCCGCGGGGCATAAGCTTTCCTTCCCTAAGGGGCTGTCACCACCCTTAGGGGCATATCCTTACCGAGCTACTGACCCACATGCGAAAGCTTTTACCTGCAGTTGCAGAGGTAGGTCAGTCGAGGGCGTTTGCTCGTCTCGCTGCAGTATAGGAAACGCTTGGTTAATGTCGAATGGACACGAACGTCGTCCGTCCCTTAGGGCGCTGATCTCCTAGGTTCGGAACGTACGTTTTCGACTAGGAAGGTCTCGACCAAGCGTGAAACCCTTAGATATAATCCTAGTCCCTTTACAATCGTTTTGAAAGCAACACAACTAAATTCATATACCTTATATCAAAATTAACAGAGATTGGATCTTTGACTTGATGAGTCGGTTTGCCGAAGTTATTATTCTCTGCCTATATATGACTGAAGAGACACTTATATTGTTGTTCCAAGACGGAAGGTCATCAATAAAAGAAAAGACTAGGACGGATCATCCTAACATCATGCCTACTGAACCCTGCCATGAATAGCTTCTGCTAGTAAATTTCATTGCTACCATGCAGATCAACAAATGACTTGGTTCCTGGGTGAAGTTTGAACTCTCAGTTTGATCACGCCTCCACTATCATCTCCAATTTACTTATGACATGCGTTTTTATGCATGCGATTACCCCTCAATGCATAAGCATGATAGTGCAATCATCGAGGTAATCCAGATACTATCCATCCGGTAAGACCTATCTACGAAAGATTGTTTTTTTTTTTTTTTTTTAATTATTATCCTTGTAGAGTCACATAAATGTGACCCTAACATAAGGACAACTTCACCACGGCACTTGACTCATAATGGCGGCCTAGCCATTATAGAGTTGTCGGTCCTCACGGGCCTCAGCCTCTATCTGATCGAGTCGCGCGAGCTCCTCATCGTCAAAAGTTAAAGTGGCCATGCGTCCACCTCGCATAACTCGAACCTTCCGTGTTCCATAGAGGAAAGTCATCCGTGAGGCCAGTTTCCAAACTGTGACGCGGAACGGTTGACGCATCCAAAAAAAGGTGCCTAGTCGTGGTGTCCTTAATCCGGATGACGCCGTAGCGCTCCCCGGACAGGGTAATTTTAACCCTCACAATGACCCGAGAAAGGCATTGGAAATTGCTCGCACGATGAAAATACAAAGTATATCCATGAAATTCTTCCGGAAGTCGGACCACATTGGCACGAACACCCACGTGCGAGTTAGGAAAAAATCCTAGCCCATCCCTGAGTAATCCTACAAAATCAACCCAACGTGTGGGCGCTTCATCTCAAACCAGTAATAGTCGCTCCCCGCGCCGGATCAGCTCCTCGTCCATAGTGTCGCGAACCAGTAGATATCTGGCCTGAGTAAGATCCTGTCGTCCACTAGTCATCTGCACATCCGAAAGAGTCGCCTGTTAGAAGAGACGTTCCCAGATTTCACAAGCCTCGTCATCAAATGCAATGACGTTAAAATGTTATGAGCGAAAGATATTAAACTTATTCGCTTGCACTCGTCTTACATGATGGAGGAGACTGAAAGGCCCTTGCTGATCGTTCAGCCGTAATACAATATAGAGAAACATTCCTCTAATCTCAGGAATGTCTTCTTTAACGGGATTTGCTTCATGAATCACGTCAAGATTCATGTCTTCGTAATCTCGGGATGGATTCGGAGGCGGAAATTCATATCGTACGATATGTTGTCCATGCTCAATTAAGAAAATATAATTCCACGGTGGGTTCCTCACGCTTCCATCCCAAAACCACGACTCATCCCGTTTCGAAAAAAGTTCATGTGGATTGTACATCAATTTCCCTTTCCGTAATATGCTTGAACGTGATCGAGTAGGCACTGCTATCCACTCTATAGCTCGCGTATTGAACAATCGAAGGATTTCACCTCCTGCGGACATCTAAATGACAAAATAATGACTTTGTCAAAATAAATTTACGTATATCAACTCTGCATTAACTCTCCTTCCCTCCTTGGACCGTGATTCTCGTGTCACAGTCCTACCACGAAGGTAGTGCCTACTTGTATTCCTTTACACTATTTGAACTTGAATTGGGCTTCTTTTGACTCCAGTTACCCATACGGTGGTGGCGCCTAAGACGGCCACCCAAAGAAAACGTTGAATTCGGTGGTCCACCATTCGAAAGTATGAGAAGCGGCTACCCTTACGATAGGGCATCCTACCCTCTAGAATGTGGTATGGAATACCCCTTCTCCTCGTCCGAATACATTGTTCAAATCTTAGAAGTTGGGTTGGCTCCATCTCGATACAGCATAGTATTCCCCGTTAGACGGTCTACTCCAGGTCAATAACAGGGCCGGCTCCTAAAACAACGAACCCCTGCCCCGGATGCCTCATAGAGAGAAAGAACCCCAATTACTTGGGTTTTGACTTAGATGAAAGAAGAATAAGATAGAGATAAACACAGAGATATTTTTGAACGGGTACAGAAAGAAAGTGTGATTCGGGATAGAACGGGTTGTTCTTTGGGGAAGATACTGAATTGTTTCTTATCTTTATTTTTTTCTTCTACGAATTCAATTTTTTCGGCACCTGTCAATTTTTTTATTTTTTTTTTCTACTATACCTCTCTTCTCACGTACTGACAAGTAAAGAGTCGAAAAAGAGTAAGCATTTTCATCCTCCCCTGAGCAAGTATAATTTTTTTTTCACACATAGTATTATTTTACCTACCTGCACAGTCAACAAAAAAAACAATCCAAAATCATATATTCCCCAACTCAAGTCAGCCTCTTTCACATGCATGATATCACACATCCCACTCTACCTTTTCCCTGAATTCAAAGCTAGGTCATGCAAGGTGTGGGTTCACGTGGTTGTGCAAGGGAAGTTAAGTCCCAACTGACCTTGAGTGAAATTGAAACGGCCCACTCAAGAAGACCCTTCAGAATCTCACCACTTGATAAGAAGACTGTCGCAACAAGTCGTCAACAAGGTGTCGACCTCACCCTCAAGGTAATTACCTTCTACGACACGCCCCCAACACACTATCACTCCCAACAATTTAATAACACCTCCGTGCCGCCGTCACTCACCCCCAATACAGTGTCACACTAATATCACTTTCAAGAGCACCACCACTTTCTGGTACCTTCCCTGTGCCAATGCCAAACCACCGCTTTATATAGTCAGTGCAAGAATATTGCCGCCTCCGCCGTGAAAACCCGGCATCGCTTCCGCACCACTACCACTAAACCCAGTGTCGTCGCCACAAAAATTCGCCAACGCTTCCTCACCACCGTCATAAAAACCAGTGTTGTCGCCGCAAAAAATGCAGCAGCGCTTCCGCAGTACGTCAACAAAACATTGTCGTTGCCGTCCAACATCTCCCTCTCACTGTTCTAATTATGCCAGTCGTTGCCAACAATCGTGGCTATGGCAGCATGTGTTTCCTCCAACTATGCCGCTGTCGCACCACTCCAGCGGCCTTCTCCCTCCTTGCAGAGGTGGTGGCTATGGCAGCCTCCAACCTCAATTCTCCTGCAGACCACCACTCTCCACCTCTCTTCACTCCCTACTCCAGCCAGCAGCCTCTCCTCCAGCAGCCAGCACTCACTCAAGTGGAATGCCGGCAGCATCAACCACGAATGAATGTTGGTTGGTTGGCTACTGACTTCTTTTATAGCCAGCCAAGGGATGAGGGCAACAGATTTGCCCTCAGCCAAAACTCGGATCAGGGCTTAGCCCTTGATCTCAAATGAGATCAAAGGTTGGAAATTTTGATGTTCCCCTAGGGGAACCAAGTTCTAGGTTCTGGTAATGCATCTGGTCGTCGCCCGCGGCCAGACACATTCCAAAATGGTTGTATCAAGCCATTGAAAAAAGTATGCTTTCAACTTAGGGCCTAAATGCTTCTAGCGTTGCACCTGGCCCTACGCCGCAATTAAATTCCCGACATTTTTCTTTTTCTCATCTTTCCCTCTTCTTCTACTTTCTACCCCTGTATCTACTCTATCCCCGTGGCCACGTACGTGACCGTTACTCATTTCTTTTCTTCTCCCTTTCCTCGTTTCCCTGTGCAAGGGTTGTCACCCCCTGCGCACCCGTATCTGGGCCGAAACAGGCGCCTGATACAGGCGCGCGGCTCCAAAACCCTTTTCCTCTCTCTCTCTCTCTCTCTCTCTCTCTCTCTCTCTCTCACACACACACACACACACACACACACACACACACACACAC